>APFE031282190.1:181175-271384 GCA_000404065.3 Pinus taeda | reverse complement strand
ACGACCAGCTCAAAATGCACATAACTGAATGATCAAAATGAGGGGGCTCCTCTCTACTTTATAACCTCCGCCTCTCACAATCCCTAGGCTCACCTCCTCCTGTGTGATTCCCCTCTTGCCACGTGTTTCTCCCCTCCTGCGCAGTCCCTCCATGTGTCTGCGTGGGCCCTATTTGTGCGTCCCCCTTTGGCCCCCTTGGCTCCCCTTTAAGTCACAACGTTGTGCTACTAGGAAGTGACTTTTTATTCTAAAAGTGAGTTATGTCCCCCGTCCTCACTTTTCTATTTACAAATAACTATAGAAGGCAAAAATTGGACAAAATCGAATATTCCAATTAAGCATGGCTAATTAGGAATATTACGCAAATCCTTCCATCCTTCTCCTAGAAGACATTGTACCTTGCTTAAAAAGCAAGCAAGCTCTATTCTTCAAGCTCTTCTGGAAAGGGATTATTTGGGTCAATCCATATCCACTTGTTGATCTATTCTTCATCTGTGACTCCATATATACAGGGTCTCCTCCCATCGGTGAAAGTTCGTAAATAGTAGGGAGCCTTAGCTAGGGTGACAGTGGGCTAATTTTCCATTTTTTGCCCTTAGTCTAGCATTTGCCCCTTTAGATACTCTGCTTGTTTGAGCAATGACATTTTGGCTCCATTACCGGGAAGGAAGCAGGTCTACCTCCCTAGTGAATCATTGAGGAGTTGATTCATTGATGACATCTATAAAGCACTCCTTTGGCGACTCCACTCATTGCCCAAGCCCCTAGTTTGCTTGAAGGCGACAACATTCCTCTTTTAACTAGAGATGCTGCAAAAAGGGGAGAGCGAATTCCATCACCTGTTGGAATCGCTCTTTTCCCTGAATTTGAGAAGGTCAGTGATCCATACTCAAAGATGCCATCTAGCTCTAACACTGACCCAAAACAAGATCAACCTAAGATGACCAAGAATGAAAGACACTTGGTTAGTGTCTTTGACCCTTTGAAATTGAGTGATGATCCCAAATCCTTACCTGAAAAATATAACCGATGGTTACCCAAATTCAAAGGGGATTCTACTTGGACTGCCCATGGTTTTATTGAAAAATTCTATTGGCAAATGTCCCCTACAATGATCTTTGATGAAGATAGACTCATGATGCTTTTTGCTTTATCACTTGAGGGACAAGCACGAGATTGGTACCTTAGCCTCCCCCCTGCATGCATACAAGACTCCGATGAATTTGAAGACCTATTCATGAAAAGGTGGTTGTGCAATGCCCGAGGGACCTTCAATATTGAAAAATTCTACCAAATAACCAAGGGAAGGGAGGATGTACGAGAATTCATTCAAAAGTTTGATAGGGTAGTCAAAGATGTACCTGATCATTTGAAGCCATCTGGAGCCAATATCCTTGATAAATTCATAAAGGCGGTGGGTGGCCATTTCACCTATCTGTTAAGGGATAAGAAACCTTCCACTTTGGTTGAAGCTAAAGAGATAACAATGGAAGTTGAAGAGAACATACGAATCTTGAAGGTTGATATTAATGACCACCCTAGAGCTAAAGTTGAAGTCAAGAAGGAGAAATCCAAAGATCAACATGAGGAAACTCTCCTTGCCATCCTTAAAAGGATGCAAAAGTTCACCGAAGAAGCCAACGCACGTGACAGGGTTATCATGAACAAAATCACCGCCTTGGAAAGGGCCCAAAAATCTAGTTATATCCCTAAAGGAAAGTCTTTTCCCAAAAAGCAAAGTGAAGATGATAGGCTAAGCTCTTCTCAAATTCCAAACACTTTGGCTCCAACTAATGTTGTTGAGCCAAACTCTTCATCTGAGGATGAGGAAAGTGAAGGAGAAGAGAGTGAGGATGAACAAACTAATGAGCAGGCCATGCTTGTGGAATCTGACATCTTTAACATTTTGCTAGGGGGGTCGTATACAAATCCTCCCATTAGTAAGGTCACCCTTAGAGAGGAAAAGGAAGAATCCATTCTTAACTCGGATAGCTAGGGAAGATTCAAAGGGGTCCAATACTCACGAAAAGAAAAGGGCAAAGACCCCTCAACTCCTAAGGAACCATCTAAAGAAGACCATCACCTAAACAAGCCCCTTCCAAAGAATCTATCCCCAAAACCCCTCCCAAGAAGGATCCCCAACAAAAGCCAATTCGAGAAAGGATCCTCCAAGGAAAGAATACATCAAGAAGAAGGAAAAGGGGAAAGAAGTTAAAATGGACATAGACATAGGGTTTGCTATAGGAAGAATGACTATACCCGTTCCTTTGAAGGAGATTGCTAAACTTCCTTAGTAACAACAACAAATTAAGAAATCCCTAGGAATTTAGGAAGAAGAACTACCTGAAGAGTTGCAAAACATTCATATTCCTGACCGAAACCCTGGGCATGAACCTTTCTTGCTTACGTTGGCTATCAATGACCTCTTCTTACATAGTTGTATGTTAGACTCAGGAGCTTTCGCAAATATCACGCCTTTGACAGTTATGAAGCAATTGGGTCTCAGCATCACTCAATCGTACAAGGTGTATGGTTTTAATTTTAAGATCCAAACCTGTGGAAGTGGAAGGTATGATCAAAGACCTTAAGGTTTCTTTAGCTAGGAATCCCGATATATCCTTCATGGATGTTTTTGTCATTGATATTCCTAATGTGTGGGGGATGCTATTATCTAGGAAATGGGGGGCTACCGTCGGGGGCATGTTCAAATGGACTTATCATATGCAACCATTCCGCAATCCGATGGCACCCCTTTTATCCTTTATAGGGAGCCTGCTTACTTACCTCATGTGATCAAGCCTAGACCTTATTATGAGACAGGTGAGATCGAGAAATCTTCTCCTATTCTCCTGACTCAAGAAGTCTGTATCCTCAAGTGACCAATCTCTCAAACGAGTAAAAAGTGGAAGCCTAAGAAAGAATATAAGGCTGGGGTTTTAGTCTTGGTTGATAAAGATCCCATACCTGTCAGGATTCATGGAAAGGTTGGGGATGATTATTACTACATTGCTAAACTGAATGACGAACTTTGGCTTGAGCCGGTCAAATTAAGTTGTATCAACTCTTTCCTTGAGACTTGACATTATATCATATGCATGGTAGAGTAGGATGCATCACATGATGTTTTTTGCATTAGAATTAACATCATATGATATTTCTCATGGTAGATAGATGCATATTTTCATATTTTATTTTCTGTTGATTTTATGGCCTAACATATAACATGTGCGATCGTGAGATGCCGCGAAAGGGTGTTGCCCCGTCTTTTTCATCTACTATCTATGCATGTGACAGGTCTACAGTAACCAAGAGATTGTTGGAGTTCTCATGACCTCCTGTTCTTGTAGCTTCGCCCACTTCTTCGAGAGATCACGTCCCAGTTGGAGCTAGATGTTACCCACCATTTTGTGGGTGATATCCCTAGGAGAGTTTTTTTTCCAAGATGGTCCCCAGCTGGTAGCCAATAGCCCCTTGCAGCCACCAACGAGCTCATTGTACCATTTCTCTGCCACCTGAGCCAACTATGTGGTCCCTCGCCCATTTGCCATGACTGTATGTTTGAAGGTGGGCCTCTCGAACTGAAAGGTATGCCTTGTCATTTGGTAATTGAGTATTATAGTTTGCTTATCATGGACACTTCTGGGCATGGATTAATGGGAAGATTCGACAGAAAGAATGGGCTAGGTCTGCTTTCTTGTCCCCTAGACCTCTTTTGGATATTAATCTTGGATTTTAGTCTCGTGGGATTTGTTTTACTGACCATTTGGCTTTAGGGATGGTATTTCACGGGAAACTTTGATTTTGGTTGTGTGGTCCAACTCCCTTATCCACATATATTGCCCCCTTTCCATTCGTTATTACCCCATTCATCGTTTCTCCCACTTGGGTCCACATACCTCTACTGGGTCCACATAGGGTTAGTTCAATTCTTCCTCTTGCCCACACCTTGGCTCAGGCCTGGAATGATGCCTCAGAGGTTGATGCGGCTAAAAAGAAATATAAAAGCATATTTGACCACATTCAATAGGAAATTGTACCGCAAAATGTAAAAGATGGATGGGACAAACACATTTAGCATGTGAGCAAAAGCTAATACATGAACTCTACCCCATCATCATGGCCATCACCTTGGTTCCTATAGGTTCTATGGGCCTTTTTCATCATATAGGAACCCATGATTGTCCCAACCCCTTGTGGGCAATGAACCTCCCTACCTCAAAACGGGGTATTCACCGCTATATCTTATGCATCATGCTCTTACCCCTTGAACCCCAAGCAATTAATCAAAGAAAATCATTAAAAGGACCAGGGCATATAAAGAAGGGTGAAAAAATCAAGGCCAGGGCACCTCATGTACCACGATTGCTCCCTCCTATACATTATAAACCCAATTGTGAGCTTCCCTTTTATTAGCTACCCTTGTACCTCAACATGTGGCTGAGGGTTGCCCCTTCTCATCCCTACTTCATTCACCTATCTGTCACATGCCACCACTTTTTGAAGGATGTACTTTGAACATATTATCCCCTTTAGAAGTAGAAATCACCTAATAGGATACTTGGTTAACCCCATTTGGAGTTTAGGAGACATTGGCACATCCAGAAGCCCATTATGGAAGGGCAAGCCATTATGAAGTCCCCACCAGTAGTCCATGGTTGGTAGGTTTATTTACTCGATTTCTCTAATGACTTGTTGTATTGGAAGGCTAGGGGACACATTAGATCTTATGTAGGATTGCATATGGTTTCAATCTTGGGTTTGGTCTCCCTGTATGGGGTCCTAATCCTCCAGAGGGCTACATTGACACATGTAGGGTGTGTGTTGAGAGCCATGGGCCTCCACAACAGTAAACAATACTCCATGGATCCCTGAGGATGTTCAGAGATTGCTCGATATTCACCTATTGGACGAGGAAGATACACTTGTTTCACCTTTTCCCAACCAACCCCACAGATGTACCATACACTTGTATGCTGACCCACGACTTATAGGATGATGTGGCATCATCTACACCATCATCAGAGCCCTTGCAGATGATCTACATGCATCTTCGACTCATTTGGAAACCCATGAGGTTGTTATTGTGCCCCCACACCCACTGGGAGCACCACAGGTTCATTGTTTGGAGAACAAGGGGCCAATCCCTTGTCCATCACTTTTGAGGGTCCTATTCTTCATTGTGGCACCCATGGACCTCATGAGCACTCTTGGAGGGCCCTACGATATGTATTATTCATCATTTGACCTCTTAAGAGGCTTATTCTTTCATTTGTGAGCTAGTTTGGTGGGTTTGTCACCAAAAGTTGGATTATTAGCACATTATTTTATTTTTGGGGCTTATGTAGGCCAAGGAGACTAATTCGAACTCCTCATTAGTGTATAAATACAAGTGAGATGAGTTCATTTGCTTATCATCACTTTGGATTGGATCTCTTCTCTCGCTTGAGAATTTCGCACTTTTTCTTGGAGGATGAATTGGAGCTTTATGGATAAATGTTGATGTTTGGATTTGGTTTATCTTATCTCTAAACTCTATTGTCAAATTGTGGATGGTTGGATATGTTCTATTACATGTAAGTAAATACTTTTAATGCTATTCTTGTTTTACTTTGCCATATACATTGGATCAAGATTTTTGCTATTTTTAGGGCTAAGCACTGTACGCATTTACTGCTTAAAATTGTGGAATTTTGTCTCTATATAACATCTCTCAATGTATGGGCCATGTAATGTGAATGAAATTTCCTAGGGATAATTTTGTCAACGAATTCATCTTGATAAGCCATTACCTTTTGCAAGTCGAACTATAAAAGCTGTAAGGTTGCTTCCTTTGCCCTGAAAGGCTAGCGAGGTAGTCTTAAGGCATCCTTGATTAAGAAACAAAAGTCCTCACTCATATTTATCACACTCCATTCTCCCAAGACTAAGGCACTGATCTACCAAGAGGTGGTCACCAAAAATCAATTCTTTTCACCTTTTCCTACGTCTAGTCAAGTTCGGTCATCTAGGGCATCATTTTCCCGAAAAAATAGCCTTCCAAAAAGTTAGATCTCCTAGCCTCCCTTGCGTTGGTGCCTCCTCAAGCTCTCCAATTTTGAAGCCATTTCAACGGTGGAGTTGTGAGAAAAGCCAAGGCCTAGCTCCAAGATCAAACTTTGCCCTGGTATCCCTAAGGCTAGTGCCTCATAGGATCAATTCAACACCTTTAAGTGAAATTCCTTTCTTTGATCCTTTCCCCTCCTTGTCTGAGTTAAGAATATCATTGGTTGCTAAACTCTTACCTCCTAACCTAAGCTCGGTTCATTTGGTCCCGTGTGGTCCCATTCCTTTGAAAAGGCAATTCTTCAAGAATCATCCGGGATACCAATTTCAATTAGGATTTTAGGGATTGGGAAACTCTTTCACAAATCATATTCCCTAAACCTAACCCTCAAATCCTTCCATCCTTCTCCTAGAAGACATTTTACCTTGCTTAGAAAGCAAGCTCTATTCTTTAACCTCTTCTGGAAAGGGATTATTTGGGTCACTCTATATCCACTTGTTATTATCCTTCACTTGTGATTACATATATAACGGGTATCCTCCCATCGGTGAAAGTCTGTAAATAGTAGGGAGCTTTAGCTAAAGTGACGTTGGGCTAATTTTCCATTTGTTGCCCTTAATCTAGCATTTGCCCCTTTAGGTCCCCTGCTAGTTTGAGTGGTAACAAGGTGATAGACTAGAATCTCCCAAGAAAGGCTCAATTTTATGGCACAAGGTCTGAAGAAGCAATTCATTTTCAAGGAGAGACCTATTAATAAAATGCACGAGATCTAGGGTTTCGTGAATTTGTAGGGACCCAAGATCAAGGAAATAAGGAGAAAAGGTTGCTTATGATGTATATCGACAAGTATTAATCTCATACAACCTTCAAAGAAATCCCCAAGTTGAGGAAGAATAACTAGGGTTTGCCTCTTAGGGCAACACCAAGGGCAAGAAATTTTATGGAGTAAACTTAAATGAATGGCCTCCAAACTTGGAGGCTACGTAGCCTGGACCCTAAGTTTGATGTTTAAGCTCTCAAGTTCTCGTAAAACTTCTCCTAAGACAATTAACCCTAAGCCCTAGTTAGACATCCTACCTTGAGAGGAACGAAATTTTAAGGATAACATTTATGGAGAAAAAGTAAGGTTGAGCACCAAGGATTTGGATTAGTGCCTTGTCCTTTGGGCATATGGAGTCTAGGAGGCTTAAGATAAGCTAGATCCTTTCTAAGGAGGCTAAAAATTGATGCCCTAGGTATCAACTTCTAGCATTTACCCACTAAAAAAAAAAATGGAGTTTGATGGGGAGATTAAAGATTTTCCTTCACTGGGAACATTCATTACATGTTATACAATGAATAACATATGCAATTCTCAACTAGATATCTTTTCAAAATTATTTTCAACAATTAGGGCACAAATTAACATAATCTAGTAGCAACAATTCCATACATTAGACAATTTCAAGATAAAATTCATTAACAAAAGGTACTTACAAGACAACATGTAGTATATCCATCCATTATCCAAAGAAATAGCTCCAAAGACAATAAAAAATAGCTTCCAAAAATTGAAATGCATCCAATAGATCTCCAATAGCCAAGAAGGAACAAGTGCGGGTTTCTCTAAAGGAGTCGAATTTTCCCATGTGATGATGATGAGATGATCAAATGATCTCTCTCGATTTTTTACATGTCTAATGAATTCTAATTTAGCCTAAAAGCCCCTCTTAGTTGTAAAATGATGGGAAAAACTAAGTGAGGTTAGAATGCAACCTCAGAGCTAATGTAAAATCATAAGAAATCACCCACAAGTGGGCCAAAATGCTAACGTCATGCATGCGTAGGCCTCTTGGAGGCATGCGTTGGGCTCCTCTAGTGCGAAGCTGAGTGAAGAGGGCTCCAAAAATCATTCTCTAGGGGTTGGCCCCTAGATCTTCATGCAATTCATCATGTGGATCCCAATTTTGTTTTTGGGGCATAAAATGGGTCTCATGGGTCTCTTGGTGATAAAATAGACTAGCTTTTTTCCAACAATGAGGGCTCAGAGGATGGTGCTAGCCCTCCCATGTCTCAATGGGTGAGACAAACCTCGTGTGGGCCTCAGATTAGTTGCCAAACTATGTGATCATTGCTAAGTCGACTCAGGCACATTGGTCCAAATTCATCATGAATAATGTGGGGCAAAGTGCAAACTGTTGTGTTGCCCATGGAATGGAGTGATGCTTTGCAAGTGATAGGAGTCCCATGGCTCTCAATGTGGTGCTGAAGCAACTATTCCATACATTAGACAGTTTCCGTAATATTCCAAATGGAAAAATATCGTAGATAATAGAAGCAATGAACTAGCTACAACTACTGAATTCAAAAATGCACAACTATACACATTTGAACACGAAAATATGGGCAAAAACTGAGTCATTGTATTAATTTTGATAGATAGGAGTACAATAAATGAGATTAGAGGAACCTGGGCTTGCTACTTCAAGCTAGTCAAGTCCTAGGTGAAAATGGAGCTGCGAAGTGCTGGAAACTGCTCTCCCCAAGTCTCTATGCTGAACCAAAAAATCATTTCGACCCTCAGATCTGCTCCAAAAATTGTGCAAAATTAAATGTAGGCTTTGCACACAAGCTCCAACGAAACCCAAAAATGTCTCATGAACCCAAGTGGTGGAAATGGTTCTAGAATAAACTGCGCCCTCCTCCAACAGTTTCTATTGCTAGCTGCTGAATGGAACTAGGAATTCTGCCCTCAGAAGTGCTCAAATATTCTGCAAAATTAATCCTAGCCTCCTCTCACCAAACCCACAAAAACCCAGAAAGGGTTGGACCTCATTCCAACCTTCCGAAATTACTCCCAATTTGTGTGAGCTCTCTCTCAGTTGGGTAATTCGTACTGACTAAGAAATAACTGCCAAGGCCCTCTGAAATTAGCTAAGAACCTCTCCAAGATTTCTCCTTATGTCCCCTTGTGAATCCTCAACCCCAACTCTGGCTCAAGCCTCCGCAACCAAGATGCTCCTCTAATGACTCCGTAGGCTCAATCAAACTACTTTTGTGTTGGCCCAAGAAGAAGAAAATTTGGGCTAAAGGAGGTCCCCTCAGCCTGACCACCAAACGATTGCAAAAATGCTGCTGGAGGCCAAGAGAATGTGCCACTAAATTCCCGAAAGTTGGAACCAACTCTGTCATGAAGCTCACTCCCCTGAGATGCGTATGGCCCCTTACTGCGCCTAGCCTACTTAAAAACTCGAATATCCTGTGAAATCCCTTCAGAATAGCCCCAAGAATGCAACATAGGCTCCCCTAGGGTGGCACTCGAAGTCCACCCAAGTGGGAGTTGAGATCTTCCCTTAGAAATCTCGTGTGCTGAACAACACTCTATTGACCCAGCTAAACAACTTGAGCAAACGAAGTCCACCCAAGTGGGAGTTGAGATCTCCCCTCAGAAATATCGTGTGCTGAACAACACTCTATTGACCCAGCGAAACAACTTGAGCAAACAATGGTTCAAATGTCAAATTAGCAAAAGTCCCTAAATGCATGCTCAACCTCCTATTTATAATTTCTGCCCCTTCTCTTGCCTTGTGGGCCCCCCTCCATCGAATTTCCTTTTTCCCTCTTCTCTCTCCAAGTCGAGCTCTCCAAGGGGTGCATATTTCCTCATGGAGTGGCTCCCACCTTCCACTAGCTTCATGATTTCCCCTTTCCTCTAATGTGGGTCCCTCTCTTTACCCAAAAATTAAATCTTCCTCTGATTTATCCATTATCGTAAGTTGTGTGCCAAAATTGGTGTTCACCAAATCATAATTACAAAAATGGAAATTTCTCTTAAGAAAATTAATTAATTGGGGATATTACAGTCCTCCTTGCCAAAAATTGCTTGTCGTCAAGCAATGCCTAAACTTGCGCCCTCTTGATCAGCTGACCTAAACAGTCACTACAAACAACACCGGGGTCCCAAATGCGCCATCGAGTCATCCCTGATCTCTGCACTGTCCTGCCATGGGGAAATCCCTTGATACCAGGATCCCAAGCCATCCTAATTAGCATGAGGCATCCCTTGCTCCACTCACCACCCAACCAGACATGGGCACTAGACGCCCTCTGCGTACCGCAACTAAACAGAGTATCATGGTAGAATAAAACACTGATCATCTTTTCGTGAAACTGTTCTATTGAATAGTCCCTCATGCCCTTTAGGAGTAGACTCCTGAAGATGCAATCCATTCCTTGTGGGATTGAATCCTCGTCTGTATGAGCTTCCCCTGAGCTCCTCCTGCTGATCACCGTGCCACACTAGTGAAGTCCCCCACACCATCAACGAGTCACAAAAGCCCAATGGAAGATCTGGATGATATCCCCATGTAGCAGCCAGATCACCCCTAAAGGTCGTTGTCTAGTACTGCGATGCGTGGGTCCCATGCTCGTCTTAGAAAAGTGGCACCATGTTATCGCTGCGCCACTCTGAGTCTAATAAGCTGCCCATCGTGTGCACACTGCATCCTTCTCCCCTGAAACCTGGTGGTGAAATATTGACGAAGGCCAAGCTCATCGTGCCATGGTATCTCTATGATGTCAATATCTATCCACTCATTGTTAATCCCGGTCTTTGAGCATCAACTGGAAAACCCTGCCTCGCCAAACATTGGAGGCCTCAGCGATCCCCCATGTGTCTATGAAAATTTTATCTATCACAACAATTGGAAATTATTTTCCTAGTTGTTAATTTATTTAACAATTTATTTGCAGTTTGCTACGACAAATACCAAATAATTCACATTGTGATTTTCACAAATAAATACTGCGGAAGAAAAATAACGCTGGAAACTAAGAAAATCTAGCGCACATAAAAATGGCATTGTGATTTTTGGACAATTGTCCCCGGAAAAACCCAACTTGGGAAAACCAGTGCAACAACTGAGGGCTTTTATTATTATGCAGTAGCGAGAAATTCTGTGTACAATAATCTGGATGCCGAAATCTAGCAATCCCGCAGAGAAAAATATTGGCAAAAATATGAGAGGGAAATACCCTCACTCCGTGCAATTCCGACATTGGAGTGCCTTTGAAAAGTAAGCCGTCCAATTGGGCCTGCGCAGGATCTATGTCAACCTGATGTTGCCTGCTGCAACTGCTGCCCGAACTGACTGCTAATCTAGCTGTCCTGCCTGTTGTTGGCTAGGAAAACATCTCTCCAACACTCTGGGACTCCTTCCCGGCCTCTGGAACTAAAAACATTTGCCCTCTTTAGCAATTCGAACTGCCTTCTTGAGGCTTTGCGCCGCCTCTATGCAGCCTCCTAGATAAATCTCAACCTCTCTGCAAATGTACTCGCTGGATCTGGAAAGCTTCCTCTAGCTTCACTACCCCTGCCCCTCATTGTCCCTGCTTCCTCATTGAAGCTCGAACTCTCTGGCCACTGATTGCTGCTGATCTGGAAAATCGAATTCTCCAAGTGTCTTTGGTGTGTTCTCCAAGTGCCCATCGACTTCTTATAATCCTCTATTGGAGCACCAATTGCTAAGATTAAAACTTAATCAAGGGCTAGGATCATCTTGAAGTCGATTTGTGTGAGTTTCTAGACTATTCTCACATTGACTTAATTAATTATGATTAATTAACCAATTTTCTTAAGTTTAGACTTAGGAAATATTAAAAAATAGGTTAATAATCTAATTAAGCCATCTCTAGGTGGAATTTCTAGAATCGATTTTTGGGTTTTGGAGATCTCATGTATTCTAGCCTCTCCACCAAATTTCGTGGCTAGAACACATCCAATGCTACAAAAACTAACAGTGTCAATCCCAAAGTGAGCTAGATCACCCTCTACTATGGTCCTACTCCTCACGAAATGGAGTGGCCTATCAACCAACTAAATCCTTGGATCCCTTAGCCAGACTCGCTGCGACATAGCTCTAACAACTACTGGAATCCATTTGTGCCTTGTCCCTAATCCCTGCATGCAATCAATATATAGGCGCCATATATCATGAACTAATTTGATGTATGCCACACTGCCCTGTGCCTGCCACTGCGTAGTACCGATGACTACTGGAAGCCACCTTCACCAAATAACTACACCCTGAATGCAACCAATAAATGGGTATCTAATACTTGCAATCGACTCAGTGTATGCGGATCCATCCTGCTTTTGCCAACCATCAACACTGGGTCTGCCATCCGCCCGCTCGATAATGTGCCAATACCATGTATGGAACCCGAACACATATTGGAGAACTGCCTTAGTCGTATACGATATTCTCTGCTCATGCATGGTCCAGACATGCCCTGTGGAAAGATTGACACATGTCTCCCCTGTGACCAACTCCCTAGGCGTAGGCTCAGTGTTGAACGATATGCCACCCCTACAGATGATCACCTCATCCCCCAACATGTGGTTGTCAACTCATGCACCAACCCAATGCCGCCGCTGAGAAGTCTCTCCCCTAGTGCGCTGAGTGTCATCCAAATATCTCGGGCAAGCTCCCCATTCCCTGCTACTCGTGCCCAAGGTGTCAAAGGACAACAACCAAATCGTCTGTGCCTGTAAGTGATGTAGAAGAGGGATATGCGTGAGTCCCCATGGATACCATTAAGTATCGCTCACATGCATCCCTCTTGTTGATCCTGGGTGAACTCCACCCAAAGGTATACCTTGTGTCTTCATCCATAATTCTCCCTCGAGGAAACACTCCAAGATTCTGCTACAACACCATACACCTTTGCATACCACTGAGCATCCTCGTACTACACCTCTGCATACAACTGAGCATCCCTATACTCCTCGACATGCCACTGTACATCGCGACCTACCCCTGCACATCGTTGGATATTCCTTGCTACTGCTATCCCATCTTGTATCATCTTGTGTCCTGCCTGTGTCACTGCACCTAACACTCCCTATGGGTACTCAATGCGATGCGAGTCACTCCTCCTACTCCATAGTGTAAACTAACGTGATATGACACACCACGATGCATCTCCATGCTCCTCTGTAGGCCACTGCTCCTCACTGTACAACCTTGCACACCACTGGATGCTATGGCCTAAAATTGGGTCTGTATGCATCAATCCACATCCCTCTACATAACATTGGACCCTGTGCCAAAGTATTCGCCACTCTACTAGTGAGCCCACTATCACACACGTCATATCTTCTCATCTGTCTTGGTAGACCTAAGTGGCCTAACTCCATGTTGTGTCAATCCTTGGCGACTGTTGTGCCCAATACCTCAATGGGAGAACATCGTCTTCATGCAATGCCCGGTTCGGTGGCCTACCCCTGCCACCTTCTCCAACCATATCCTGCCAGAGAACGCTAATCATCCTGCGACCCCATGCGCAACCAACATGCCATAACAACCCATGGAGCCTACTCACAAACAACCTAGCCTCTAGCACCGACTGGAACTCCCCTAAGGAATGTATGCGCTTAGTCACTGGGTCGACTACGTCATCAATGCCATATCCATCCCGCATGTCTGATATTAGATTGGAAGCCCCACCTAGATCCCAATGCCAACTTGGGCCTCTAGTATCCCCGATGTTTGAGAGCTCCCACTGAGCTTTCACTCCGAACTACGACCATCTCCATTAGTCCAACCCATTCCACTAGGTACCAACTCAGAATTTCTCGCCATCCAACCCCAAGGGCAGGATCGAATGTACGTGTACTTGCACGTGCAACAACCCCAACATGTGAATATCGCGCCCTGTGCAACTCAGGTCATCTCATCACGCTGTCCCGGTCAACAAATGAAATCTGACTAGGTAGCTCGGCCTCTCTTTCTCCAATGGGCAAAGGTAACCTAATAATGTTGCTAGCCCCATCTATGTATGCCTGAAGAGGGTTGCTCCGATGCTCCATTGTGCACTCTAGTTGTACCATTAGGGAATCCAACCATTCCCCAACATGAGTGAGTTTGGTCGCTGACTCGGCACAAACCACTCTCATGCCCTTCAGCTCCTCGTTCTGTTGCCGAATGGCCTCTCGCACTGACGTAGCCTTCCTTTTCAATGCTAGAATGTCGGTCTGAAACTAATGAGACCACTGTGGGCGACCATCATCTTATACCACTATACCTACTGGCACCTTATCAATTGTCGATATGTCTCCTGGCACCTCACCCATATGTTGTGCGTTGCTATCACCCAAAAACTCGGACACTACCCTGGACACCTCATCAATGGACACCTCAACAACGGATGACACTATTGGTGTATGCTCTATGGTCCCTGCCCAAGTGTCAGCGGGAGCTATTGAAGGAATCTCCAATAATGGTGATGCCTGTGTGACACTAGGTAGATCTACATGCTCCTCATAGTCCTGCGAGTCCTGATCTTGTCAACTCTCACCATGTGGTATAAATGGTTGCACCCCCACGGCCTGCTCACATCTAGTGCCTCTGTTGTAAGGATGAGGATGGATCTGGTCTATCATCCTCCTCAATTGGGCCAACCTCTCATCATTCCAACAGATTCCACCCCATAATTCTTGCATACTAAATCTCCCTTGAGCCATGGGTTTGTCAACGGTTTCACTCTCTCACTGTGCCATACATGCCCAAATCTTCCATGATCTTGCTAGCTACCCATAGCTTTGCCAAGATCAAGGCTCTGATACTACTGTAATATTCCAAATGGAAAAATATCGTAGATAATAGAAACAATGAACTAGCTACAACTACTAAATTCAGAAATGCACAACCATACAAATTTGAATAGGAAAATATGGGCAAAAACTTAGAGTCATTTTATCAATTTTGATAGATAGGAGTACAATAAATGAGATCAGAGGTACCTAGGCTTGCTACTGCAAGATAGTAAAGTCCCATGTAAAAATGGAGCTGCCCAAGTGCTGGAAACTGCTCTCCCCAAGTCTCTGCGCTGAACCATAAAATTATTGCCACTGCCACTATAGGTGCATTGATATTTCGACCCTCCGATCTGCTCCAAAATTTCTGCAAAATTAAATATAGGCTCTGCACACTAGCTCCAACCAAACCCATAAATGTCTCACGAACACAAGTGGTGGAAATGGTCCTGGAATAAACTGCACCCTCCTCCAACAATTTCTGTTGTTGGCTGTTGAATGGAACTAGGAATTCTACCCTCAGAAGTGCTAAGAAAATTCTGCAATATTAATCCTAGCCTCCTCTCACCAAACCTACAAAAACCTAGAAAGGGTTGGACCTCGTTCCAACCTTCTGAAATTACCCCCAATTTGTGTGAGCTCACTCTTAGTTGGGTAATTCGTACTAATTGAGAAATTGCTGCCAAGGCCCTCCGAAATTAGATGAGAACCTCTCCAAGAATTCTCTGTATGCCCCCTTGTGAATCCTCAAACCCAACACTGGCTCAAGCCTCCACAACCAAGGTGCTCTTCTAATGATTGCAGAGGCTCAGTTAAACTACTTTTATGTTCGCTCAAGAAGAAGAAAATTCGGGTTGAAGGAGGTCCCCTCAAGCTGACCACCAAACCACTGCAAAAACATTGTTGGGAGCCAAGAGAATGTGCCCCTAAATTCCCAGAACCAACTCTGTCATGAAGCTCACTCCCTTGAGATGGTGGTCCCTTACTACGCCCAACCTGCTCCTCAACAACTTGAATCTCCTGTGAAATCCCTTCGGAATAGCCCCGAGAATGCAACATAGGCTCCCATAGGGTGGAACTCGAAGTCCACCAAAGTGGGAGTTGAGATCTCCCCTCAGAAATCTTGTGTGCTGAACAACACTCTGTTGACCCAACTAAATAGTTTGAGCAAACAATAGTTTAGATATCAAATTAGCAAAAGTGTTAAATTGGCAACTAGGGCCAAACTTCATATGGGTCAACTTATTTATGGCAGCTGATATTTTTATTGGATCCCTCTCGTCGAGAGGTGTAGGATTGATCCAAAGATCATCCGATTCCGACAAGTATTTATGGAGATATGAATTTATTTTGATTATGGATTTATTATCTAGCCGACCAGCAATTGAGGTAGGCTCAAGAAGCTCAAACGTCATGTCTATTCAACCTATACGTTTTAGTATAAAAATAAGAGGATTTGATGTCATTTAGACACTCTTTAGGTGATCTCCTCTCCACGTCTTGGGTTTTTGGAGAATGAGAGATACCAAAGAGTATGATGCCCTAATCCTACGCAGGACAAGAGGACATCTATTCACTGGCAAATGATGAATCTCTATATGCTGTTCAAAGAAACCAGATACGTTGTTCATCTCTATACGCTGTTCAGGAAATCTGATGCATGGTGAAACCCTATACGCTGACACATGGGAAATCATATATGATATACACTATACGCTGCTCATGTATATATATATATATATATATACGCTGGTAATGAGCCGAATTGATGAAGTGGTAATATCTACACACTATTCATAATCAGGGCGCAGGCAATGATATAATAGACAAGCATATACAGACATCAAAGCAGTCATGAAACGCTGCTCGTGGAGGCTTATACTCACATCAACAGAGTCATATACGCAGCTATATATATGGTGTCATGCACGGCATAGAAACCTTACCACACAGTCATATACAGAGCAATATATACGCTGTCATGAAAACACTTCTCACGCTATTCATGAAGACATACAGTGATGCCCTAGCTGCAATGGCCGCAGTAAGGAAGACATAGCTGCAGTAGCCGCAATGAGGAAGACATAGCCGCAGTAGCCGATTTCATACGCAGTCATGGTGACAGTTAATACGTTGTTCATGTGATACCTTTATTAACTATATACGCAGTCATAGCCGCAGTCAAAGACTTGGCATAATGGTGAGATGTAGTATCAATGATGAACAATGACGGCCTAGATGGAAGATAAGATCACACGTTGGATCTACTTCATAAGCAATCAATGTATATGTGATACATTGAACTTAGAACCCTTACTGTTCTCCCTGTCTCAGATTAATGGAGATCACAATGATCCTTAAGGTACAACCTCAGTCTTGATATATATATTTTGGAAATTGCTGGAAGTCTGGGCACAATCAGAAGCAGTGACGAAGGTTTCAAGCAATGTTAGTGCTGCTGTAGTAATGATAGTGATAGTTACATTCTCAGGATAATGGAAGACGCTGTGTCAAGAATGATCAGTGACAAAGTCATGATCTAGTTCTTGTAAAATCATGATCTCATTGAAGATGCATAGATTACCTCTGTGGTATTTCAAGGGACAGTCAAAGTGCAAAAATGATGCAACTGTGATGTCAGCATAATGTATGTGATCATGAGCAGCATGATGATGCATTGTTGCAGCATGATGAAGCAACGAGAAGGCAGAGGCAATAGCATGGTGGGCAGCACTATGAGATCATGGACATGGGCAGCATGATGATAATCATGTTTAGAGAAGCATGGTGCAATATGCTGTCGTGCAACTAGAGGACCAGATGCAACACGATGGTAGGTATCAGTTGAAGCAGAATGTCTTCAACTGATCTCATTGTTATAGGAGATGATCTATGCTTAGATCTAGACAAGTCAAAATGTTGACTTCTATGGTAAATGTACTCTTACTCTCTCTCTCTCTCTCTCTCTCTCTCTCTCTCTCTCTCTGCTGAACTTTGAAGAACATAAAAGAAGAATTGATCAAGGGTTTCTCCACACATTGTGGGGTTTGTCCCTGGCTCGCGCCACATCTTGTGTCCTCTTGTCTTGGCTTGTCTTCTGCGATTTATATTTATGTTCTATCTGCAATTTACTTTGTGCTGATGTGATTGCTAATGTGGAAAAGAAATTGAAATAAATTGCTCTAGCATAGAACATACCAAAAATTAACAAAAAGTCCCTAAATGAGTGCTCCACCTCCTATTTATAATTTTTGCCCCTTCTCTTGCCTTGTGGGCTTCCCCCATCGAATTTCCTTTTTCCCTCTTCTCTGACCAAGTCGAGCTCTCCAAGGGGTGCGTATTCCCTCATGGAATGCCCCCCACCTTCCACTAGCCTCACGATTCCCTTTTCCTCTAAAGTGGGCCTCTCTCTTTACCCAAAAATTAAATCTTCCTTGGATTTATCCATTATCGTAAGTTGTGAGCCAAAATTGGTGTTCACCAAATCAGAATTACAAAAATAGAAATTCCTCTTAATGAAATCAATTAATTGGGGATATTACAATTTCAAGATAAAATTCATCAACAAAAGGCACTTACAAGACAACATGTAGTATATCCATCCATTATCCAAAGAAGTAGCTCAAAAGACAATAAAAAATAGCTTCCAAATATTGAAATGTATTCAATAGATCTCTAATAGCCAAGAAGGAACAAGTGCAAGTTTCTCTACAGAGTTTGAATTGTCCCATGTGATGATGATGAGAGGATGAAATGATCTCTCTCCAATTTATACATGTCTAATGAATTCTAATTTAGCCTAAAAGCCCCTCTTAGTTGTAAAATGATGGGCAAAACTAAGTGAGGTTACAAGTCAACCTCATAGCCAATGTAAAATCATAAGAAACACTCACAAGAGGGCCAAAATGTTGACATCATGCATGCGTAGGCCTCTTGGAGGCATGCGTTGGGTTCCATTAGTGCCAAGCTGAGCGAAGAGGGCTCCAAAAATCATCCTCTAGTGGTTGGCCCCTAGATCTTCTTGCAAATCATCATATGGACCCTAGTTCTGTGTTTGGGGCACAAAATGGGTCTCATGGTCTCCCGATGATAGAATACACTTGTTCTGCTCCAACATTGAGGTCTCAAAGGATGGTGCTAGCCCTCCCATGTCCCAAGGGGTGAGGCAAACCTCATTTGGGCCTCAGATCAATTGCCATACCATGTGATCATTGCTAAGCCGAATGGGGCACACTGGTTCATGTGCATCATCTCATGAATAATGTGGGGCAAAGCGTAGACTGCGGTGGTGCTGAAGGTGCCCATGGAATGGAGTGATGCTTTGCAATTGATAGGAATCCCATGGCTCTCAAACGCTTCACCTGTAGGGCATCATAATGCTCCTCTAGTGGACACGAGCCCCAGTTAAGTTGCCCAAGCCATGATGAAAACCACCTGCGATCCACACACAATGTCTAGTGTTGCATCTTCACCATTAGGTACAATTAATCATTAGTGCATTTAAGTGAACCAAGCTTGTTAATTAAGGGCAAACTGATACTTCATATGGGGCTTTTTTTCCAAATTTGGGGTTTGGATCACGTAATAGTGTTACCTTCCTAGGTAGGGGTGGCTAATAGACGACCCTATTAGGTGTTCCCAGCCTCTAAAGGGAAAGACATGTCCCTGGTACATCCTTCAATCAATAGGTGGCATATGAATAATGATGGAACAAATGGGGATAATGGGGGTCTCAAAGCTAGATTCCATGGGCCAAGGGATAACAGTAATGAGGATGTCCACATATTGGGTATACAAATGTGAGGAGGGAGCAATCATGGATAAATGAGTTACCCCACCCTTTGTTTTTCCACCCCTCTTATTTTGTCTTTTGTGTTTTCTTGCTTTTTCTTTGTATTACTGCTCTAAGCTCTAGGTAATGAGAGCACGTTGTGAATAATGTATAGTAGTTATTACCCCCTTAAAGGTGGGGCAGTTCATCGCCCACTAGGAGTTGGGACGTGCATGGGTTCCTTTTATGATGTGATGGGAGATTTAGTGGCCCTAGGAACTAGGGTGACGACCATAATGATAAGGGGTAGAGCTCATTCTTGGCTTTTGCCCACGTGCTATTATTAATAACCCGACCATCTTTTGCATTTTATGAGTTTATTTTTCTTTTATTTCTTGCTTGTGGCCATGATATGCTTTTAACTCTAGCTGCATCAACCTTCGAGGCAATGTTTCCAGGCCTGGCCCAGATACGTGGACAAGGGGAGCGAGTGTGTTAGACCTTGTGAACCCAATGGTCATGTGGATCTGGAGAAGGGGAATGGTGAAATAGGGTTCGTAATCTACAGAGGGAAGTGATAAATATGGAATGGGAAAATGGGACCATGCTACCAAAATCGGGGTTTCCCAAGTAGTGCCCTTCCAAAATCCATAGGCCAATAGGGGAGATCCCATGGAACTAGGATTGAAGATTAACCCCCCATTTAAGGCGAGGGAACAAATTACAATACCATGGTCAAAGCCTATCCTTCTTCCAAGTCACCCAATATTTTATGCCAAAATGCCGAAACGAAAAACAAGCATAAGCATCCGATTGCACAATGAAAAACATACCTTTTGGATCAGATTTCCCACCTTATAACATGTGCTCTTGACAATTGGGCAAGGAAACGTACAACTGATGCAGGTGGCAGAGATAAAGTGGCACATCACATTGGCTACTTGGGGGCTGTCAGGGGCTGCTGGCTGCCGGCTGGAAGAACATGAAAGAAGAAATGCTGTCCTAGGGGTACCCACTTTTTGGTGGGTAACAAGCCCTACTTCTTGTTGCCATTTGTTGGGATGTGAATGGAGTCTTTTTCTTCTTTCCTACTATTGTCCAAACTTCTTTAGCATTTGATGTAATCATTCACTAGTCTTGTTACCAATCAGATTAGCAGGCTTGGCAAGGTTCGGTCAATATGCCAAACTGTGAGCCCACAGGAAATGCACACACTGTCACCTCAGTGCACTCTCCTCTCATTTTTGGCTAACTCTTAGAACACCATTTGAGGGGTGAGGGGTAGGGCAGTTATCTCTAGACAACATAACTTCACCAAGGCCCTAGAATGACCAGTGCCTATAAACATCCAAAAAGTGAAGGTAAGGAGTTAAAGAGAACTAATATATATGATCTGATATAAAATATTTTACTGCAGAAAACACAGATCAACAACGAAAATACTCAAGTTGGGAAAGAAATAGCCTTGAGAAGTGTACCAAAATTGAGTATGAGGCCTTTGCTAATGTTGGAGATGAAACCCTTGAAGATTACCGTTGGTTGGGGGTTGGAAATGATGATATACCTTGCTGTTATACATTTGTAAATTTTCAATTATGTGGAAATCTGCAGAAACCAACAAGCAAAGGCCCAATTTGGGGGCTCTTACAAGCCCAAAATGATCTACAAACTTACGGATATTGATTGAAGATGTTAGTACAATGAAATAGGAACAAAATGAGCCTACTATCACTTCAATTGATTGAGTATTTAGAGAGTTATTCAGATCTGGAAATTGTTACTCAGTTTTGGGCTCCAATCCCCAAAGGCTGAAAAATGAAAGTGTTCCAATCAAGATGAAACCTGTAGCAATTGTTAGTACAATGGAAAAAAAACTTTCAAAGATTAATAATTTTCAGTTAAATTGCTTCATAAATGCAACTTTGGGTTAGAAGGGTTAGAATCAAACTTTCAATCTCGAGGCAAAGGATTTTCCAAATCTTTGAACTGCAAATGCTGAAGACAAAAATCATATTGCTAAAATCACCTTCAAACCCTTGCAATGATGCCACATTATCAATTAATGGTCAAAAAGAGAGGGCTGCCAGCCTTTAAATACTCAATGGGGCACATTCTCCAAGAAATAGTCTAGATTGAAAGAAGTAGTCCATCAGATCGATTCTAGACAAGATGGTGAAGAGATTCACCAATTTAGATTTTATTTTTTTATGGTTTTTTGTTTATTTGTTTGATATTTTGTTTTTTTGTATTTTTAGGGTTTTTTGAAATAAAATAAAAATGCAACCAAAGAAATTTTGAAAAAAGGAGGTGATTGTATGTTGGAATAAGGATTATGCCTTATTTCTACTAGGGCTATGGGGTCAAATTGATGCCCCTCTTAAGCCAGTTGATCAATGCTTGTGGATTAGGGCTAGAGGCGGAATCCTAAAGAAATCACCTCAAGCCTAAGCAAGATCAAGATATGTAACCAACCCCTACTAGAAGGGATTCCACTCAAGGGAAATCCTTCAACTAATAGATGTTGATTTCTGGTAGCATTGAATGTGCTCTTAGCCTTAAAATTTGCGGGGAGGCTTGGACACATGTATTCCACAATATCCAGAAATCATTTTGGGAAATTCCACCCTGAGATAGTTTTATTAAAATAATTAATTATTTTTAATGGGTGCCTAAGTCTAAACTTAGGAAATTAAAATAATTAAAGGGTATTAATCAAACTGTGGTTGAAACTTCTAGAAGAAGATGAGGATCAAGCCAAAATGATCTGAGCCATTGATTAGTATTTAATTTGGGCCGTTGGTTTTCAACGAGAAGATTATAAGAGTAGGCTTGAGGGGCATTTGGAAAATACATCAGAGAGAGATCAAGAGATCGAATTTCTCAGAGACGGCAACACAACAATTGCTAGAGAATCGATTGAAGAGATTTCTTGTAGTGAGGGGTAGGGATAGTTCCGGTTGAAGAATTCCCTGATCTGGGAATACATCGCAGAGGAGGCAGAGAGAGATCCAAAAGAGGTAGTGTAGAGGCTACGCTGGGCAGCAAAGGCTGACACAGAAGAAACGTAGACACTGAGAAGAGATCTGTATTTTGCTGGAGAGGTCGAGTTCTGAAGCCGGAAGTCGGGGTGTGAGATCGGGAGGTCGGAAATCGAAGTGTCAGAGGAAAATCGATCAACAAAAGGAGTGATGCAGTCTCCAGAAGCTATGACGTAAGGCCTACGCAGAGGCAACAAGGGACTAGCCATTCTGTGGCTGGATCAGTCAGGATCACCAGTGATAGTGTGAGGTATATCTCACTCATCTCTCTGTCAGTCATATTCTTTGTATTGGATAACCAGCAAGGCATCCAAAGATTGTATTAAAAAAACTATTGCTTAATAATACAAGCCCTCAGCTGCTGCACCGATTTTTCCGCATTGGGTTTTTCTGGGGACATTTGTCCAAAAATAACGGTGTCATGTGTTGTGTATTTCTTTCTTGCTCAGTTTCTTGTTTCCGCATATAATTTTAATTGGTGAAGGCTACAATGTATTAGTTTCGGTATTTGCTGTGGGAAGCAACAAATAATTTGTTCAGTAATTAACAAATAGAAGGAACTTAATCATTTGTTGTAGTAATGATTCGAGGTTTCTCGAATTTTCACAATAGACCAATTATGATGCAAAATAAATTGACACTTGCAATGAGGAGCCTAGGGCATATCCCAACAAGGAGAGGCAAACCATACCTTACACCAACAAGAGAGATGGTGAGTAGAAACTCTCAACAACCTCTCCAAGTGACAATGTTGCCCTTCAAATGGATTGATCTATTTAGCCTTTGTAGTAGTCTTTAGTTATCCACAAATTGCCTTAGAAAATATTGAATATCAATGAAGAAAGAGAAACTCCATGATGAACACCAAAGCTTTCATGAAAATAATTCACATTTTGGTAAAATTATCTCAACAATTCATAATGATTTACAAAGGAGGTAAAGGCCTATATTTATAGATGAGGCTCTCAACTTCTCTCCTCCTTCATCTCCCAAAAATTAGGTGACTTGCCATCAACAATATGCTTGGAGAGTCGAGACTAAGTCAATTTGGCAAAATTACCTTTACATTGCTTAAAACTCTAAGATAAAGTGAGACATCCCATCAAGGGAGGTTTGATTTGGCAAAATGGAGGGCACCATTCTCCTAAAGGTCTAATGTCCCATCCAACTTTGGCTTGACTTCGCTTCAAAAAATTCCTTGAGCGCTTGGAAGGTACAACGACTTGTCTTGGAGGTCAAACGTTGCTTGAAAAAGGGCTTGGGCCCTTCCATTGGTTAGCATAGAGTGGACAACTTCCTTGATGGAAAAATGATATTTGAAATCATGTTTTTATGGTCCTCTTTCTTGACTTGGGCTTGAAGTGCCCTTTGAATGGCTTGTAAACATCAACAAACCTCTTAATTGCCTCATTGTTCCTCAAACTTGATTCTTTTAACCTCTAATGGCTAGAAAAGCGTGGATGACACTCTTTCTTTTGGTCCATTGCTTGCTTTTTTATGGGATATTTGACTTGGATTTTCCTAAAAATGAGTCTTCTTTAGTCCATGAAGTGTTCCTTGCTTGCCTTGACCTCTATATTGTTCTTCGCACATGTCACATTGCTTTAAATTACCTCACGATTGCCCCAGAGATGGAGTTAGCCATCTAGAAGTTACCTTGAAGCTAGAAAAGTCACCTTCAGGAGGGCATTTGGTGTGCTTTGACTTGTAGTTGATTTCTCTTGTCTTGGAGGTTGCAACAAACCCTTTCTTTGCCTTGGAGGATGTGGGATGTTACCTTAGGGAGCGCAAATGTATCATGAACTATGAGATTGGCCAAAGAGATGTGCATATACAAGGAGATTGTCCATGTGGGGAACAAATTGGTGTGTTGGGATACAAGGAAAATGGAGGGGAAGAGTACAATAAATGACCACATTTACAGGGCTAAAGAATCATGGCTCCTAGGAGGTCCAACTCCATGATGGCCACATACTACCCTGGGACTTAAAGGATGCTAATCAAGGAAGGGAGTTACTGCTCACCATGGGGATGTCAGTAGTGCCATAAAACCATGCACCATGAGGATGAAGCTAAAAGACTGACCAAGACCATCCACCATTAGGGCCCTAGGAGACACTTTTACAAAACACACCCACATGGCCTTATAAGATCATTACTTGCGCACATTTGGGTTCGGTCAAAAGTTCTAGAGTACCCCTCCTAAAAGAGGGGTAACAAGTTCCATATTTTCTTGTTCTGGAGGTTCTATATTTCTTGTTGCCTTGGCTTATTTTCCTTGATCTACTCTACTTTCTTAGGGTTAAGAGATGGAATGAATTTGAGTTCCTTGCCCCAGATTTAGAGGGGTAGGATCCTCTTTCTTGGAAATTGGAGAACTCATTTTTGGCTATATTTTTTGAGGAATTGGATCAAGTTGATTTTAGGGTTCCTTGTGTTGATTGTGCTTTCAATTGCAAAATTAATTGGTGGTCTTCCTTAGAATTGACCCAATAGGTACATTTTCATTGTTGTCTCCTATTCTTCTTGGACCTTTTGGGGCAATGTGATTTGCCCTATTTCAAAACAAGCTCTACATCACAATGAAACTTGTTCATAATTCAACTTTTGAGATTAGGAATAGTTATTACCCATTAAATTAATTTATGTTGGAAACCCTTTGATGAAGTCAATTTCTATGTAGATTTCAGCATATGTTTGCATGTCACGCCTTTCAGTTTTTTGGCTTGCAAAATGAAATTTTCCTAAAGCTGATCCAATTGTTTGAAGAGAGGCTGAACTACAAAATTCTATGGGAAAATTTGGGAGCCTCACCTAGACAAGAGTTGACAAAAGAAGATTAGTCAAAGGGTTGAAAGGAGTCCAAGGCTTCATGCACAAACTTGAGTTTCCCTAAAAGCACATGCTTGATTTAAGAATTAGATCCCTGTCTTTTTCCATGACAAACTCAATTATGAAAAAACCATTTACACAAGGGTAGATGAAGGCATCATTTTTAATCACTAGCTTCAAAGAATGTGAAATCTAGTCATGAAGATCAATGAGCTGAGGCCAAAGATCATTGGAGCGACAAACCAAGCCATTGGTACTGTAAAAATCAGCCTCATCATTTAACTTCTTGCCCAAGTGGGAATGAATAAATTAGGGGCTTCAAGAAGAGGTCACCCAACAAGCCTAAAGATCTAGCTAAAGAGTCACATGTAGGTAATGCACTTGAAGGCCAAGACAACTTGTTTCCCAAAGCCACTGAGATCAACTTCATATTTGTGAACACAATCATGGATTGGGCCGAGCTATGAAAGTATAAAAGAGCATGGAATGTGGCAAGGGTCAAACCCTAGTTGCGACCACTAGGCACACGAGAAGCCTTGCCATGATGTCTTATTCTCACTTACAACAACCCAATTTTTGAGGAAACAAATCCATGTTAATCAATTGCAAGGCCCCTTTTACATTGGATATGTAGTAATTGAACCTTGTTCATATTTTTGTAAACAAACCTTTGCATTTCGTAAGTATCAGAGTTAATTTTGATCCCTATCTTTGGCCATATTCTTTTCAGTCCTTGTCTAATTCACCTTGTTACACCTAATTTTGCATGAGGCCTGTACAAATGTATTTTTAACTACCTTTATGATTTTCATCACAAAGAGCTTTGGATGGTTAGGGTGTTCACTTGGACTATTGATGACATGGATGATGGTGTGCTAGAGGATTTGATGATGTGCTTGGTAAACTTATTTTGTCATAGAGAGATAGCATAACACTTGATTATGTGATGTTCTAGTCTTCATTCCTTGCTAGATGATTAGATATGTTGGTGTATGGGTACCTTGGTGGAATGCCCTACAACTTCTGGTCTAAGTGGACATTGCATTGGCTTGATCATTTGGTTGGATTCATCATGACATAGAGTGCTTGGCATACCCTCACTTTCTCACACATGGTTTCTTACTTGGATTAATAAACATGGGTATTGTTAGGGCCCATTTCCTCTAATCTTAGGAATGATATTCCCATGTGGATGGGTTACTTGTAGTGTCGAGCATGGTATTACCTTGAGCGCTTCCCTTATTGGGCGCACATGTGGACGAATATACACATTCATCATCACTTTATGCATATTTTAATGAGGTTGTCCTCTTGAATGATATGATGGAGCTTTTGGTGACTTGGCATATGGGTTTTGTTGCACTCAAATTGTCAAAGTTCTAGGGAAGCGAAAGTACCAACCTTTTCAAAAAGGATTGAATCACATATCAACAGTCTATGTGTCATGGTTATACCATTTTGCAAATTATATAATGTAAATGATCTTAGTAAAACCTTGAGCCTATGTAACAACCTAGGTAAGCCTATAATTTGATGACGAATTCCATCCTAGGGGGTTTTTTAACCTCGCTGATTACCTGTGTTTCTAAACACAGCTAATAAGAAGAGTTTTTTCCCTCCAGCTTAAACCCCAAAGCTATGGTGAAATTTATTGTCGAATTATAAGGTGAGTCCTAGTGTTTTTAGTTGAGTCTAATGTAAAAGTGGTTTGAGAATAATCTAAGTTAGTTGGCTTAATTATTTTATTACAAATCACTTGGTTTACTAGATCATATTGTGTTATTGTTAAAATTGACAACTAGGGCCAAATTCCACCTTGGGATAACTCTCTTGATGGAGATGTTGATTGCATTAAATTTTTCTTTTTGAGAGGACCAAGATTGACATAAATATCATCTCATTTGGACAAGCAGAAGTATGATTTTGAATTTATGCCCGCTCATGTACAATTTGTTAAGGTCGGCCACATCATCATGTAGGCTCATGAAGCCCAATCAATGTTTTAAAACTGCGACTCTGGTTCGGAAACGGTCGAGGGTCGGCTCTGACTCTGACTTTGATTCAGTATCGACTTGGCCGGTTTGATTTCAATGACTCGGTCGTTGTAAAAAATACTTTAAATATTAAAAAAAAACATAATTTTAAAGATTTTCATTCATGTTTCCAAACACAAAGCTTTAGAATATAGAGAGAAGACAACATATGATCAAAGTAGGCTCATGAATATATCCATTATATCAAAATGGCACCCAGTGCACTGTCCAATACAAAGTTCATACTTAGCCACCAATGTCAGGATTCTTTTCTGTCTCGGCCTAAGGACAATCACTAGACAACAACAACAATAATACCAATTCTCTGCCCCTAATGAAGTCTCAAAACCCTTGATTTAATTCTGGTCAAGCTCTAGAACAATCAAAGGTAAATATATATTTATTAGTCCATTGCCAGAACGTTTGCCTTTTTAAAAACATTATATGGCTCAATGCATTGTTTCAGTTTTCTAATTCATGCGACTAGGATAACCATACTTCAGCGTTGTAATTTTCAAAACTTTCTCACAGTGATAGATTACTTTAGGGCTATAAATATGCAATAAACAACAACCCAACCATTGATATGTAGGAGGCAGAACAACTTTTGACAAATGTGCTTCAGGTCTTTTGTCAAAGAGCTGAGCCGGCCGAGTTGTTACCAAGACGACTGAGTCAATGACTGGCTCGGTAATACCCGACCAGCCGTTCCGTTTTGGCCACGAAGCCAACTAGGCCAGGGGTTGGCTTGGTCTGACTCGACCGTTTTTTAAAACAATGAGCCCAATAGACAAGACTCTTCACCCTCATCGACTTGTATAAATACAAGTGTCCTCCCACCTCATTTGGCATCCTCATCTCACACATATTCTCTCTCCTTCCCTCCTTGGTTCATACATCATTGGGCATTCTCTCTCTCCCATGTGTGGCACAAGGAAGATGAAATTATAGGATATAATTGCAGGGTCGAAAATCACAGAAATTCTACAGTTTGACCATCATTGACTGTGACCTTCTAGGCATTATTTGACTTCGATCTTTTGGGGTTATTTCTGTCTCAACAGGCTGCATCTTTAGGCACTGAAATCGAGGCATTCTAAGCATTTTGATTGCATACCAAAATTGCAGGTTAACCATAGATTGTAGACAACAGTTTGACCAAATTTGACCATTGACTTTGTCACTGTTTTGGGATGACATTGACCTGATCAGACCGAGTTTGACTGGGGAAGACCGGGTTGTTATGAGGACATTCTATCGCTGCTTTGATCAACGTTGACTTTTCTGGTTAGGGATGAAGTTTGATTGCAGTTGACTGTAGAAATTTACAGGGTTGTTTTGACTTTGAATTGGGTAAGTCAATTTGGCTTTTGTACTCTCTCTCTTTTTTGAAGATGTGATATAATAATAAGAAGATTCAATCAAAGGGTTTTCCCCACATTGGGGTTTTTCCCTGGCATCCGCCAAATCTGGTGTCCTCTTATCTTGGTTTGTCCTCTGCATTTTGTTTCATGTTCTATCTGCTTTTACTGTCAATGTAATTATTGTGATCGCTATTGGAAATTGGAAATTGTTATTGGGCTGCTAAGGAACATTGAAGTAAATTGTGCTAAGCATAGAACATACCATTGTTAATTGAAATTAATAGTTGCAGATGGGTTATGTCTCTTGAGGGTCTAAGCTAAATGTTTATTCCCTCTTTGAGTCTTGTAAATGAAAATTTTTATGTATTAGAGGGTTGGAAAAATAATTAAGTTCCCTCGTGTAAATTAATTAATTTTTCTGGCAAAATACAATTAAATCCTAAGCCAGAAAATTAATTAATTAGAGTAAAATTTAAATTGTTTTAGGAAAATAAATTCTTTAAATGGAAAAATTTGTGGGTTTTAAAAGAATCAATTTTTAAAGGACCTCCACCAAGGGAATATTGTATATTTCAAGAAAATTTGATCCCTTGGACCTTGGTGGTTAAGTCAAAATCAAAATTTTGAGGAAATTAGCTCAAAATAATTAATTTTGAGTTAATTAAAATGGGATTATATGAAAAATTCGAAAATTCCTCAATATTAAAAAATCAAGGGCGAAAGTTAAAAGATCTTGAAGTGTTTATCAATGGCCAAGATTATTTTGATGAGGACCAAAGAAACTAGCCATTATTTTTCCATTTGGAGGATTTATCTATAAATTAGAGAGTCAGTTGAGTTTCTAGTCATCTTGATCTCTGGCTATAATTGCTGCTGAAACATTTTGTAAACTATTGTCCTGCTGGGAACTATTTTTTTTACTATAATAAAAGACTTTGGGGTGCAACTCGAAGTGTTCTTGTTCGTTGATCCGTGGTATGTATTGACTACGAGCTCCCTATGTGGTGCTTTATGTTATTATTTTGAGATAATATAGTGTTTGTAGGTACTCAATCCTTGGTCTCCAAGTTCATAGACAGTGGGCAAGGGTTACTTTGCTTAGATCCCTAGTTTTTATATGGTGGATTGAAACTTCGCTAGGGCTATAGTGAGCATAAATCTTCTGAAGCGTTTTAGCCATTTCTTCAATGAATAAATATTATAAAAAATATTTTCTCAAAAAGTCTATCTAAAAAACCCTTGTATAATTTGTAAATAATTTTGTAATTTTAATTGTAAATTGTTTTTCTAACTTGGATTGGGGTTTTTAGATTTATTTTTTTATATATTTGGGGTTTGGGTGTTGTATTTCTATTTTTGCAGGTTGGATCAAGCGAAGGAAGAGCTAGATCTAGGCCCTTGAGGGCAAGATTTAGCCTTTTGATAGTTTTACAGGGACTTTCACTGAAGATTTGACCGCAAAATTCAGATCCGGAAGAAGATTTTTTTTTTGAGACAAGGGCTTTCAGTTTTTGGCCTTCCCGGGACCAGATCTGTCCCCTCCAAGTCCAGCGTCATCCTTCCCTTGGCCAATGACATCCCCAAAGCCCCCTATGCCATAATTTTAGGCCCTTTGAGGGCTGGCCGTAGCCTTTAGGGGCCTCAACCTTCCTTATTTAGCCTTGTGTCAAGGGTTCTAGGCCTTTTTAGGCCTAGCCGTGGCTCCAAGAGGCCTCGACCTGCCTCCTCCACCCTAGACGATTGCCTTCTAGGCTTGTCGTGGATTTTTGGCCCCTAAAGCCCAACTTTTCAGCCCTTTTTCCCAATGTCTAGCCTCCAAGCCTCAGCGTTGACCTTTTGTGGCCTTTTTCCAGCCTTCTTGACCCACGATGTATCATCTTGACCCCTTTATCCCCAAACATTGGTCTAATTTTGGCTGTCCTTAGTCATTTTATGCCCTAACTTGACCTGAAACCCTAATTTGAATTTTAAAGGCTAAATAATTGGTGGTTTTGCAGGTTTAAGGTCTCAAAATTTATATATTTTCAAGTGGCAACTTGATCCCAAAGTTTCAACGAATTTCAACCAAGGGATATTTAAGGCCTTGGGCTTAGGATTGGACTTCTAAACCCTTGTTTTGCTTCAGTTTTATTACAACAATCAAATCATTAACAATTTATTCCTAAAGTCACATAATAAATGGTCAAAATTGGTCAAAGTTGATAAATCTTCATTTTCATAAGTTTTGGTGACTTAGGAATTTCAAATTTGGCCTAGATCTAAACTTTTGCTTGCTGGAATTTTCTGTGTAAATTGGTGAATCAAGTCTGCAAAATTTTCTAAATCAAATACTTAAAGGTGGTCAAAAATTTCAAATTTTCAATTTCCAAATTCCGGCAAAATTTTACTGTTTATGGATATATTGGGGATTGTCTTGAGCATTGCTGGGTTGCTGATCTGTCACTGTTTCACTGCTGTAATAAACATATCAGTTCTGAAATTCAATGAATGATATTATCTAAAATCCATAAAAATTGAATTTTTTCAAGTTCTAGTGAATTTTGACTACTTTTGGGTATATTGACCATCTATTTTTGGTATCATTAGCTTTGCTGATCTGTGGTTGCTTACTGCTGTTATAAATATTTCAGATCTGAAAAATTTGCTGAAAATATACCTAAAGGCCCTAATACATCTGATTTTTCTGTTAACTAAGCTTACTTGGCAATTGGGTATATTTTCATGATATTGGGCAAACATAAGCATTTTCGATTTAGCATTTCTTTACTGCTTTCATAACATTAATGAATGCTAAATTTTCCAAAGTAATACTGCTGATTTGACTATTGGGATCTAACACTTGTGTGGCTTACTCTAGGCTTTACAATATTTTCAGAATTTTGCACTCTTCATAAGTTCTAAGTCTTTGATCTTGTGGAATCTACTTGGATAATTCTTATATCTTAAGAAGCTTAACATCTTAATTGTTCATCTCAAGTATTTGGCATTTTAAGTGCATTAGTTATTTGGCATCTTATGGAATATTGTTGAAGTTTACACTGCTATCTCTAAGCACTTATCTTGTCTAAGATTGTATCTCACTGTCGTTAAGTACTCTTGCTATAAGATATTTCACCTAAGTACTCAAGCATCTTAAACAATCTTAATTGAAGATAATCTTAGTCATAACCTCTTGCATATGCATACTAGATCTAGATTGCACTAATAATTTACCCCCTAGCATGCGCGAGGTGGATAGAAATATAGGGCAACCCTTGTCATCTAGCTTGAGGGTCCTTGGCAACTCTTCGGTGGTTAGCATGGTGAATTTGCAGTTGTCAGAGCCACAATCTTTGCAGTGTCGGAGGTATTGGGTGATAGGAGCACAACAAAAGGTATCGTTAATCAGGCCCTAACTTGCTTCTTGTTGGCCTCCTTCCCACAACGTACCTTGGAGTCCAACTTTAAAATAGTTAAGGGAAGGTTACATTTAGATTCGGCATATAACTAAAAATAACCAAGATCACTGCATCACCATAGGTCAGAGGACTTGCATATCATTTAGGTTAGTCAATCATTAAGTAGTGGGTGTCCATCTAGTCATTTGGTTCCAATTTACTATAAGAAAGAATTTGTGACTCCATTAAGGCACTGGTCTGATACTTTGAAATCTAATCGAATTAATAACCTTGCTTAAATTAAACCAAGTGGCTAGGCTACTCATCCGTGTCTCCCAAACAAGTTGGTTTCCAACTTGTTTTCCTTCATCTCATTCCATAGGGACTACCCCCCATAACCTGTTGTTGGGAGAGGGCTAGAACAGGGTGGGCGGGGATCAGAGTGACAACCCTCCTCCTGAGGGTTGTTGTGGTGCTTGTGTAATCCAGGCACCAACATTTTCTGGTGCCGTTGCTGGGGACAAGTTTGTTTTGTTGCCAGGGTTAACGACATTCTCATTATTGATCTCTCATTTTTCCATTTACCCCGTCAAGCGGCACAACATTTTTTGGCACCGTTGTCGGGGACCATTTTGTTTGACCTTGGCTTTACGACAATCTCCATAATCTTCTAATCATACTCCATCTTTCCATTCATTATCCCATCAACGCTACACCTTTTGGCACCTTTCTCTCATTATTCTTCATCTTCTCATCACCTTATTATTTTCCCTCTCATCTTTTTCATTCTCACATTTAGCAACTAGACATTTAGGTTGGTTTTTTGTTTGGGTGGCGACTCCACTTATTCATTCATTCAAAAGAACGTACTCTAGAAGGAATCCTGGTATTTTGGTTAATCCCTACTCCTGATCTTGAAAAGGTTCTAAGAGCTTGGTTAAACAAGTTACATTCTAGAGATCGTTTAAATTTTCTCAGACAAGAGTCCTTGACCTCCACTTTCTTTTCATTAATCCTCCAAATCAAGACATCATGGGTCACTTCTATGGGCCTTGCAACTTTGCAAACATCCAGGGGTATTTGCATGATCTGTCGAATGAGTCGACTATGAACAAATTGCCAGTCTTTGAGGGAAATAATGCTATCAATGCTGAAGAGCATATAAAGAAGTTCACTATGTTCATATAAAGATATGCTCATTCTACGGACTATAATCATGAATATGTTAGGATAAAATTATTTGTCTTATCATTGGAATGTAATGCACTTGACTGGTTTCACGACAAAGCTGATAATTCCTTTGACCCTCTAGGAACCCTCCTCAACGCATCTAGAGACAAATATGGGGATATGAGGGAAGGAAAATACTTGGTAAAGGAATTCAATACCATCAAGAAGAAAGAAAATGAAACAGTGGTAGAATTTAACTAGAGATTCAACAAACTGTTCAGGAATATGACTCAGGATTATAAGCCTCTTGACAAGGCAGTCTTAGAAACATACCTTGAGGCTTATCATGTAGAAGTGTATCACTGATGCCCAAAATACAACAGAAGAGTTAGAGAAGGATAAAAAGACTTCAAGAAAATCAGAAATCCCTGGTTATGAAAGAGGTCCGGTTAAAGTTAAAGATGAGTCAGAAACAATAAAGGAATTAACCCGATTGGTTAAAGAAATAGAAATTAAACATGCCAAGCAAGTAAGTGACATGCATAATCAACTAATACAGATAGAAAGGAATACCGGGATGCAAATAAAGAGCATGCCTCCCCGGAACAATAATAATAACAGGGGTAATAGCAACAATTAGTGGCCAAAAATGAATTCCTCAAACAATCAAAGGCCTCGTACACCACTCGAGTCTGCCAACGTGGTTGATGAGTCTATCCCTTTCTGCAGACCTTGTGACAATTTTCATCATGAAGAAAGTACATGTGCCTTTGCTAGAAGGATCTTAGAGGAAAGTAGATATCAACAAAGTAATAATGCAAGTCAAGGTGAATCAAGTGAAAGCCAATGCGCTAATATGATTTCTTCAACCTTTGCAATAAACACCTTCAATGAAGAAAAAAACCCCATTACTCGGGCATATGGTGATAAACTGACCTAAGAACAAGTTCTAGAACTTGCAAAGAGTAAGGGCTATACATATCAAAGGAAGGGTAAAAGTCAAAATAAACAGGTCACTGCGAAAAGATACAAAAAAGATACAAATCTGGTTTAAACATGGATTGGGCCTCATGGATAAATAATATTAAGATGCCTCTCCCAGTACTTGGACTTTTAAAGATTCCATCTCAAATGGCATCTTTATTCAGGGCTTTGGGTATGCTTCAACAAAAAGATGACGAAAATAATCATCAGGACGAAGAGATTAAGTTAAAGGATATCAATTGTTATATGAGTAATGAAAATCATGAGCTATTCTTTCTTACTTTGGACATAAATGACATATTACCTCACAATTGCATGCTAGATTCTAGTGCATCTAAGAATGTTATGACCAAGAAGGTCATGGAGCAATTAAACCTAAAGATTTCTAGACCATACCATAACATTTGTTCAATGGACTTTAGAAAGGTTGAAGTTCTTGGTGCGGTTAAAGATTTACAGGTTGCCTTAGCAGATTATCCATACAAAATCATTATCATGGATATGACAATCATTGATGCGCTAGATGTAGAATGCTTCTCTCTCGGAAATTTGCAACTGATTTAGGTGGAGGCATTCAGATGGATTTATCTTATGCCACTATTTCAGTAGCAGCAGGTGGCATGGTCAGGTTGTATAAAGAAGTAGAAAGGAGATACCACGTGGAATTTCCAAAGAAGTTGGAAAATGGTGAACAGGTTGTGCCACAGGAGCATTCACCTCATTTTGAATAAGGGATATGTCACTTTTTCCACCACCCATCCCCTTTGCCAAGCAGAAAAAGAAGAAGATTTCAAATTGACAAAGATATGCAGCGCGGTGATGACTAGTCACACTGATCTAAGAGGGTCAAACTTCAACAAGGGGCATTTGAAAAACAATCAAGTGATCTACCAGCCAGCGGACAGATGCCCGAGATTGTTCTTCACCGATGACATCTGATGCCATGGACATCTTTTTATATAGTATCTATAACCCTACTTCTTTTTATTTCATGTCGATTAGATAGTTTTATTTTACATATTTATATTATGTCTTTTATATTTTAGTTTGTTAGAGGAGATTTTTTATTCCAACAATATTTTCTATATTTGCATGATGATTTCGATGTTGAATGGATATCTATTTGATGGACTTCTTTTTCCTTGGATGCTGAATTATGGGATTCTCACGTTACTTCTTGGAAGCAACGTGTTCCCATATGGAGCCAGGTATTGCACTCAAATTGTCAAAGTTCTAGGGAAGCAGAAGTACCAACGTTTTCAACAAGGATCAGATCACATATCATCAGTTTATGTCTCATGGTTCTCCCATTCTGCAAGTTATAAAATGTAAATGATCTTAGTAAAACCTTGAGTCTATGTAACAACCTAGGTAAGCCTATAATTTGATGACGAATTCCATCCTAGGAGGTTTTTTAACCTCGCTAATTATCTGTGTTTTTAGACACGGCTAATCAGAAGAGTTTTTTCCCTCTTGCTTAAACCCCAAAGCTAAGGTGAAATTTATTATTGAATTATTAGGTGAGTCCCAACGTTTTTAGTCAAGTATGATGTAAAAGTGGTTTGGGAATTATTTAAGCTTGTTGGCTTAATTATTTTATTACAAATCACTTGGTTTACTAGATCATATTGTGTCGCATATGGGTTATATGTTTTGAGGGTCTAAGCCAAATGTGTATTCCCTCTTTGAGTCTTGTAAATGAAAATCTTATTTATTAGAGACTTGGAAAAATAATTAAATCCCCATGTGTAAATTAATTGTTTTTTTTGGCAAAATGAAATTAAATCCTAAGCCAGAAAATTAATTAATTAGAGTCAAATTTAAATTGTCTTAGGACAATAAATTCTCCAAATGGAAAAATTCGTGGGTATTAAAAGAGTCAATTTTTAAAGGTCCTCCACCAAAGGAATATTGTATATTTCAAGAAAATTTGGACCCTTGGATTTTCGTGGTTAAGTCAAAATCAATTTTTCGAAGAAATTAGCTCAAAATAATTAATTTTGAGCTAATTAAAATGGAATTAAATGATAAATTCGAAAATTCCTCAACAATAAAAACTCAAGGGCCAAGATTAAAAGATCTTGAAATGTTTATCAATGGCCAAGATTATTTTGATGAGGATCAAAGAATCTAGCCGTTATTTTTCCATTTGGAAGATTTATCTATAAATTAGAGAGTTAGTTGAGTCTCTAGTCATCTTGATCTCTGGCTAGAATTGCTGCTGAAACATTTTGTAAACTATTGTCCCGTTGGGAACTATTTTTTCTACTATAATAAAAGAGTTTGGGGTGCAATTCGAAGTGTTTCTGTTCGTTGATTTGTGGTATGTATTGACTACAGGCTTCCTATGTGGTGCTTTATGTTATTATTTTGAGATAATACATAGTGTTTGTAGGTGCTCAGTCCTTGGTCTCCAAGTTCACAAACTATGGGATAGGGTTACTTTGCTTGGATCCTTAGTTTTTATATGGTGAATTGAATATTCGCTAGGGCTATAGTGAGCATAAATTTTCTGAAGCGTTTTAGCCATTCTTTCAAGGAAAAAAGTTATAAAAAATATTTTCTCAAAATCTATTTAAAAAACCTGTATAATTTGTAATTAATTTTGTAATTTTAATTGTAAATTATTTTTCTAACTTGGATTAGGGTTTTTAGATTTATTTTGTATATATTTGGGGTTTGAGTGTTGTATTTCTATTTTTTGCAAGTTGGATTAAGGGATCAAGTAAAAGAAGAGCTAGATTTAGGCCCTTGAGGGTAAGATCTAGCCTCTTGATAGTTTTGCAGGGACTTTCACTGAAGATTTGACAACAAAATTTAGATCTGGAAGAAGATTTTTTTTTTTTGAGACAAGGGTTTTCAGTTTTTGGCCTTCTCGGGACTAGATTTGCCCCCTCCAAGCCCAGGGTCAGCCTTCCCTTGGCCAACATCATCACCAGAGCCCACTGTGTCACATTTTTAGGCCCTTTTAGGGCTGGCCGTAGACTTTAGGGGCCTCGACCTTCCCTATTTGGCCCTGCGTCAAGGGTTCTAGGCCTTTTTAGGCCTAGCCACGGGCCCAAGGGGCCTCGGCTTGCCTTCTCTACCCTAGACAACCGCCTTCTAGGCTTGCCGTGGATTTTTGGCTCCTAAAGGCTAAACCCCAACTTTTCAGCCCTTTTTCCTAGAGTCTAGCCTTTGAGCCTCAACATTGACCTTTTGTGGCCTTTTCTAGCCTTCTTGACCCCCGATCTATCATCTTGATCCCTTTATCCCCAAACATTGGCCTTCTTTGGCCTAATTTTGACCGTCCTTCGTCATTTTCTGCCCTAACTTCACCTGAAACCCTAATCTGAATTTTAAAGGCTAAATACTTAGTGGTTTTGCAGGTTTAAGGTCTCAAAATTTATATTTTTCAAGTGGCAACTTGATCCCAAAGTTTCAACAAATTTCAACCAAGGGATCTTCAAGGCTTTGGGCCTAGTGTTTGACCCCTAAACCCTTGTTTTGCTTCAGTTTCATTACAACAATAAAATCATTAACAATTTAGTCCTAAAACCACATAATAACTGGTCAAAATTGGTCAAAGTTGATAAATTTTGATTTTCATAAGTTTTGGCTACTTGGGCATCTCAAATTTGGCCTAGATCTAAACTTTTTGCTCGCTGGAATTTTCTGCGTAAATTGCTGAATCAACTCTGCAAAATTTTCTGAATCAAATACTTAAAGAGGGCCAAAAATTTCAAATTTTCAATTTGCGGCAAAATTTGACTATTTTTGGATATATTGGGGATTGTCCTGAGCATTGTTGGGTTGCTGATCTGTCACTGTTTCATTGCTGTAATCGACATAACAATTCTGAAATTCAATGAATGATACACTAAAAGCCATAAAAATTGATTTTTTCCAAGTTTAAGTGCATTTTGACTACTTTTGGGTATATTGGCCATCTATTTTTGGTATCATTAGCTTGCTGATCTGTAGTTGTTTACTGCTGTTATAAATATTTCAGATCTGAAAAATTCACTGAAAACATACCCAAAAGCCCTAATACATCTAAATTTTTAGTTAACTAAGCTTACTTGGCAATTGGGTATATTTTCGTGATATTGGACAAACATAAGCATTGTTGTTGTAAGAAGAGCTTCGGCGTAAATCACATGAGAAAGACGACGCGTTTCGAACCAACTAGTGTGGTTCATCGTCAGGACAAGTTGAAGACATATCTGGCGTAGCATGTTAAATAGCAGAGCAAAGACTCCAACGGCTACAAAACGGCTATAATTGACCCTAGGACCAAGGTAAAATTTTATTAATAAATTTAATATTCTTATTATTTTTATAATATTAATATAATGTGATTTCTAGAAATAAGTAAAATTAGGTAAATTCAATGGTATCCCAAGTAATTTATTTAATTAAATATCTTTATGTTATTAATATAGTAATACTAATGGTTACTTGAATTCCATTTATATTCCTAAAAATAGGGTATTTAATTAGATAAATTATATTACTAAATTTAATATTCTTATTATTTTTATAGTATTAATATAATTTAATTTCTAGAAGTAAGTGAAATTAGGTAAATTGAATGGAATCCCTAGTAATTTATTTAATTAAATATCTTTATGTTATTAACGCCTAAGGAACGCCATCCAGGTGTCCATATTCCCTATATCCAAGGAACCACGGACAAGATTGCCCGGATACTTAGAAAGTTTGATATTCCCTCTACCTTCAGGCCCCTCAGAACCATTTGTAATTCCCTGCGATCGGTGAAGGATCCTGTTAACCCCAAGGACTTGAAGGGAGTTTATCTAATTCTTTGCTCCTGTGGGACACCCTATATAGGGGAAACAGGGCGCTCCATCCAGCAGAGAATTTGCGAGCATGCAGCAGACCTGAGACATGGAAGAACAAGGTCCTCAGCCTTAGCAGAGCATGTGGACAAGACTAAGCATCATGTCTGCATCGAGGAGGCCAAAGTCAATGCCAGGGTGGATCCGTTCCATCATCGCAAGTTAAGGGAAGCTATTGAAATTGAACTAAGACCCAACAATCTCAACGAGATGATGGTTGGAAGGTAAGTAGAAGTTGGATCCCTGCCCTGTCATCTTAGGGTTCTTCCTTCCCCCTTTGTTCATCCAGGGTGCATTCTTCGTGTTTGTATCGTCTAAATATTTTCGAATTTATATATATTTATCGCTGGCAGCTTCATATTCTGGCCTTTTTAGTATGTTCCTCCGGTATTTATTTATGATTAATATTTATTAATCTAATCGGATTTTATGTAGAAGTATGATTTTCTCTTTGATGAGGGTCCTTTGCTTGTCAATTATTTTATTCATTAGGTCATTATTATAGGTATATATAAATTATGATAATTATGTTAATGTTATTCTTATTTATATGTGTGATTGCTACACTTTAATCATTTATTTTCAGCTCTTTTTGGCTTTTCCAAATATTTTTTCTATCACAATTTTAATAATAATAAATATATATAATCTCAGTAAATTAATTAAATTATTTAATAAACATTCACACTTACTTTTCAATCTAACCTCGTAAGATTGATATTATTAATTGTAAATTTAATAAATTTATAAACAGATAAAATAGGATATTACATCAATGGTAAGGAGTATAATTTTACAAACAAATTATCATACCTTTAATAAACATTCATATATATAGTTAGTTATTAATTTAATAACTTATTACCATTAAAATTATATTTTTATTCATTTATTCTTATTTTAACCTAACATCCTATTTTTTTGGAATATGAATAGAATTTAAGTAACCATTAGTATTACTATATTAAAAACATAAAGTTATTTAATTAAATAAATTACTTGTGATACTATTCATTTAACCTAATTTTACTTATTTCTAGAAATAAAATAAAATTAATATTATAAAAATAATGAGAATATTAAATTTATTAATATAATTTACCTTGGTCCTAGGGTCAAAAATAGCCGTTTTGTAGCCGTTAGAGTCTCTGCTCTATCTATTTAACATGCTAGGCCAGATCAGTCTTCAACTTGTCCTGACGATGAACCACACTAGTTGGTTCGAAACGCGTCGACAAAGGTCTTTTTCATGTGATTTACGCCGAAGCTCTTCTTACAACTATGATGGATCATAGAAGCCTCAATTCTACAAATATTTATTTTGCACAAACATGTCTTGTAGAGATGTTTGCGTCATCTTCCGCTGTCACTTACGCTTTGAGTTGTTGAACTACACCACACCACATGGTTATCCGAATCACTTGGTTGTCTGCATGTACTCTGGAACATGGTTGTCTGCATGTACTCTGGCAAGCTCAACCACCCTATCACTACCTCTGAATAACAATATTGCAATACTACATGTTCATGAATGTCTTCTTCATCCTCCTCTGCAATATTGAATCATGTTTGCTCCTACAACAGGGCTATCATTCAATCCTCAGGAATCTAACTAAGTGTATCATATATCACACTAAGAATTTAATTGAAATCATTTTTTCATTTTTGTTTTTAAAAGGAATAACAGATTAATATCTGAATCATGTTGGCTCCTGTAGGAGGGACTATGTAGAAGGGACTATAATAAGCATTGGAGGTTTGCAGTTCTTTTTTGTTTTTAAAAGGAATAACTATTTAATATTTGAATCATGTTGTCTCATGTAGGAGGGACTATGTGGAAGGGAAATTAATAAGCATTTGAGGTTTGTAGTTTGATTTTTCCTAGCACTGGAAAGTGGCTCCCATAGCTTTGCATGCCAACAATTATGTTATACATGTCTCAAGGTACTCTAACCATGATGTCCTTTAATCATGTTATACATGTGTTGACAAGGTTAATCCTCTCTACGGACATAGATGATCCCTCCAGCCCAATGAGTTAGTATAGAAACAGAAGTGACAATCAACTAAACATATTCCTAGATTATAATTGAAAAGTAGAACAAGAGAGATGACCTACCTTGCCCTGATGATATTCTGATTTCCTTTGTTGAGATCATCGAACTGCTTGTGTCACAAACTTGTTCCTGCTTCTTTTAGCACTTATGTGCCTGCACAAGTGATCAAGAGACAACAAAGCATTCCAAAACCAATAGCAAATCCAATAATAACCTACTTAGCTGATCAAGGAATTCCAAGCCAATACATATATGAACATATATATTTTGGGAAGATGAACCAATAGTTGTATTATTTAAATAATAAAGGGAAGTGTACAACCATAGCCTTGATGTTGAAAGGCTCTCCTTGAGTGGTAATCCAAGTCCAAGCCAAGAAGCTCTCTGAATACTCCTTTTCCAAGTCTAATGAATAGCCTCTAAGCACAAGCTCAGCATAGGGGTGCCAATGGACATAGATCAACCATTTGGAAACGGGAGAGGGAGTTAGGACTTCTCCAAAGATAAGATTAGGCACACATATCAAGGAGGTAGCTCATAGGGATGAGGCCAAGAGGTCAAATTAATAGGATTCGACCTCATCCATGCGAAACCACCTCCATCTCGCCGCTCTGGAAGATTCTAGATCACGAAGCTTCTCATCCTCTTTGGGAAAACTTCCTTTTTGAGACTATCGCGAGTATGAAATGGAACAGAGTGATTCCATCGCTAGCTTAACAATGTGCAATAGGCAATCATCGTGGTTTTGAGTTTCATAAGGGCGATGACCCTCATTTTAGGGTTTCAAGAGCTATTTCTTCAGGGAAAGCTCCAGGGATTTTCCAAGCAAAGTTAAAGGAGGGATGTGAGTCATATACATGGATAAGTATATTGTATAATGATCATGTTTCAGGAACTTCAGGGTATATCACAGGGAAGTGCAAGAGGCGTGACAAAATACTATGTAACATATGCCCCCTAAAGCATGAAGGCAGAATGAAGAGTGATGGCTAAGATGCTTTACGAGCTTTTGGCAGGGACAAGGACATGCACTGTCAGGAGATCTACAAATCAAGGATGCATATACATATACATATTTGAGGTCAAGACATGAATCCATGGCATGGACGTAGCCATTTGGATGATGAAGACTAGATAAAAGATCCATGGTATGGGCGCAACCATCCAGATAACAAGGATCATCATAAATATAAAGTCTCACGGTATAGTCACAACCATCTGTATAGTAGAAACATGTGTACAATCATGAATAACATATAACTCCATGCAACTTGAGTCATAACAGACAAGACTCGGGGTCTTGTGCTCCATCCCGGCCCGATCAATGTACAAATTCTAATATGTGAAAAAGTGTTGAAGTCAAACATGCTAGAAAACCACCTGATTACCGGCCAATGATGTGGACCATTAACAGGTACCAAAGAAACCACCAATAATGAAAATGGCTTTCAAGATACAATAGTACAATCTGTGAATGTGATAATGAAGTTGAGGTCGAACACTCGTGGAATCATCTGATCGAAAGCCAATAATGAAGACGTCTCGTGAGATGCGAAGAACTAGTCATTAGGGCATGCCAACTCTAAGGTACTGAAAGGGAGTTCCTAAGTCATATTCTTAGATAATGAGTTGAAGTCGGTAGGTAGTGACCCATCGAAGGAGGGAAATGATGAATCCCCCATCATTGACACGAAACAAGGAATAAAGTGGAATAATATTTAGGATTGTAGTAATGAATCAAACAATGTATAGGTAAATAAATGCATATTCGACTTCTCTTGAACATCTTGGTGACACGACTCTGGAGTGTGGCAGCATACGACTCAACATGGGACTAAAGGTCGTGATGACAGTGTGGAATAGTCAAATGAGGGGCAAAATGGATCACCCAAACCCGGGAGGACAAGTGACTGAGTGAGGATATCCCAAACCCGATAAAAGAGCAAAAGAGTTTCATTTTCAAGAGTGACATGCTGCCTATACAAAGGATGTCTCATCTTCATTTATCCCTGTTATTTCTAGTGAGTACCCTAACTATTTTTCTTACAATCTTGAAGGGGATAGCATATGCTTGTCATGTGAGTTCATTCTTCGAATGAATCCATCCTAGTAAGTTTTATGAGCCGTAGGAAGGAGAAGCTCGGTCTCATCATGGTGACGATTCTTTCGTCACAAAGTTTAATAAGCTCGACGTAAGAATAGCTTCATATCTTTTTCATATTTAAAGAGTTTGAAAAAGAAACGGAAAAGAAAATGCCATCATGTCCCTTTTCGTAATTTGTCCCTCGAACTCGAAAAGGTAGAAAATAATATCTGAGAGAACCTCTTGACCATGTCGACCAAGGTGTACCATTTTCGTAAATAGTCAATCTCAACTCGAAAAAGTAGTAAATGTATACTACGGTGAAGTCAATTCATTTACTTTAACGAGTTGAAAACGACAAGTACTCAACAATCTTTTCAATTTTCGAGAGTCAGAAAAGAGTTGAAATATGACTCCAGGGAGGTTCCTTTTTTATTTATTTAATGAGTCCAAAAAAGAGATAAAATAAAACTCCCAAAATCAGTCAAAATGATCACTGTTCACATCAAAGGCACCTATAATTGCACAAGAAACAGACCCATTACCAATATCGGGAGAAAATATTAAAATATTACGAAAATATTTGACAAATTGACTTTCAAATCTTATAAATGGGTAAAAGTAATTTCATTTTTTTACCATTTTACCAAATAGAGCTCTGAAAGTGCTTTTTGTGCCATAATTCTCTTGATTTTCGAGTGGCTACTGCGGGAGATCCAGGGTACCGTTTCACGATCCGTCTGCGACAGGTAAGAGCCTCATTCCTACTTTTGCATTTCATTACTTTTTGATGCATTTTAAACAGTAAAATTTATGCTACAAAGGAGGATTTTAAAATTTTAGGGCATCGACGACCATCGCGGATATGGTCATCAGACCCGCGATGGTCACGCTCGAGCCTAAAGGCTTGTGTGATTCCATCGCATTGTTTACAAAAATAGGCATGATGGCGCCGAGGGCGGTTTTCAAAGAAGTAAAACTCTCTTTTAAGCAAAAAATAATGAGTTTGATCCATGAAAAAGGCATTAATAAGTGTGTAAATGTTGTTTTGTTGGAGGATATGGTCTTGGAGTGGAAATAAAGAGGCCATGAGGCTGAAGATCCTCAAGCAGCTCAAGACCCTACATGCATAAATGCTCCAAGGGATTGTGGACTGCTAAAATTCTTCAGGACCGTAGAGTTGAGGGCTCAGGTGGAATTACTACCTTATCTGATCAGCCTTTGGGATGTATATCGAGAGAGCTTCATCATAAGAGGGCAATAAATGGAACTTGAGGAGATGGACATGTATTTCATCACGGGATTATTTAGTCGAGGAGAAGCAGTTCAACTCTTTGGGTCTCTCCAAGGAGGTGAAAGTACCAGAGGTATTGTCTTGGTGCCGAAATAACCAAAGGAGGTAAGGTGAAGATTGTGACAATCACCAACAACCTTGACTTGAGAATGATTTTTTTCACCATGGTGTGTGTATCTAGCACACAAGCCTTCCATGAGGCTTTAAAGTCTCAGTTCCAATAGGCTATCGCATGTTTGACCCCCATCGTTTTCAATTGTTGTGGAGGCCTTTTGGCAAACATGAAGCGACAATTGACCAAGGGTAAGCATGGATACCTGAACCAATTCGGGTTTGGTTCTATACTGGTAACCTTATTTTTGGAGTGAGTGCCCCTCTTCTGGTATCTGTGGGTAGAAGTACCACATCCTGCCCCTCGAGATCTGAAACTTGTGAGATGGAGCTAGCTCATGCCTCGAGGAGGCACGGGTCAACATATGCATTATCCACCATAGTTCTTCTCTTGGCTTGAATGCTAACTACTCGTGGTAGATGACTACACTTACACTGGCACAGATTTCAGGTGGGATCCAGATCTACCTCTACCACCAGGCGAACAGTGGTCTGGTGCAGGTAAAAACTTGTTTTTTGGATTTTTTCAAGTTTTATGATTTTTATAAAAGTGTAAACTGAGACTCAACTTATGATAAATGTGCAAATGTGGGGCCAGAGAGACAACCAGGCATGTCACCCGTAGCACAGCAAGATGCTCATCGGATAGTGGGTGCAGACTGTGAGGAAGGGGCAGACCCCTTGGTTAAGATGGAGCGCAATCTGGAGGCAATAACTCGAGGGGTTACAGATTATGCCACTTTTGATGATGTTCCACTGCATTGGTCGAGACACACTGTGGGAGTCTTTGCAAGACTGTGTCGGCTGCTAGGTCGAGTGATTAGGGTGGTCTCGTGCTATCATGAGCACTGTGCAGTTTGATTGTTTATCTAGTCTTTTACACATTTTGTAGGCTTTGAAACCCAAGTCTCCCAGAACACTCCATTTTTTTACATTTTGATGTAAACACTTCGACAGACGTGATATATATATACACACACACACACACACACACACATATATGCATGTGTTTATTTCTACTTATGTGTTCATAACATGATTCAGTTTTATAAATGACACAAATGTCTATCAAGAACAAGATTTGCTAATGCCTCAGTTAATGTATTTAAATGAATATGTCGATATGTAATGTAATCAAAATTTATTTCCAGCAATCTAACACGTATATACATATGCAATATTTGTGGATTTCTTATTGAGTAATGATTGTTTAATTGTAACACAACGAGTTGTGAATCCAACTTGACAACTAAATCCCTAATTCCAAGAGCAACTGCTTCTCACAAGAGTTCAATAACCGCATTATATTCAGCAATATTATTGGTTGTTCGACCAAGGCAGATACCTTGTAAGTTAATCAGCTTGCCATTAGGGTCATAGAGTACCCATGTTGCAGAAAAGAGGTTTTTTGTGCTACGACAAGCACCATCAGCAAAACCAATGTAATGACCTGATCGCATCTACAAACCGAGCGGAACAGAGGGTAAGCAGAAAAACATATGCCTGCAAAGCAAACAAACACACCAAGAAAAAAAAAATTGCACACTAATGAATTAACACACTAATGTACAAAAGTTATTACATGAATTTCACGCATAACACTTTTTTAGATGGATTCCATCTCCAGACTCGGGTAATCAATCAACAAAGAATAAAACCGAAGTGTCACCGTTGACATGAAGTGTAAGCATCAACTCAGCCAAACAATAGAGTAAAACTTGTAAAAGGTTATGGCCCCATGCCCACTAGGCGAGTGAGGGTTACAAGTCATAAGATGAAAACCCAATCGCGACAATGGGAAAATGGTAGAGACTTGGTGTAAAAATATCATGAAAGAAGGCATGAAAAGCTTGATCTCATGTCAAAGAAAAGGTGCTTCCAGTTGAAAGATTTTGGCAATTTCAGGGTAAACTGAAATTGCAATAGGTAGGGTTGTAGTGATGTTTCCCATATTACCCTCTGACACGACTTCATGCACCAGGACAGGTGTCTGAAGTGGAGGTGTAAGGAAATGAGAAACATACGCTTCAAGATAGGAAGGCATCTCGTCAAGGCAAGAAATAAAAGAAGAATGATGATGCAGACTATTCCATGGAATTTCATCCAGAGACATGACCTCCATGATACTCGCGTCAGTGGGGATTGTCTCGTTCAACGGATCTAGAGAATCCCAAGAACCAAGCCAAGGAGATGGCACGTAAGTGTCCAGGTCCATACTGAAGGTAGTATGACTTTTTGAAGTGGCCATCGAAGCTAAGACAATTTCCAGATAATTTATCTCCAATGGACTTAAAGGCATAGCATCGTCGAATGAGTCAATTTTATTATCGGTTAGGGATAATCCAAGGATTCGTAGAGCTTGAGATAATATTGATTGAATGAACATTCAAAGGTGGGAGAGAAAAAGTACCTATTAAAGCAGAGTCTTTGAAGAGAACTGCTCCCACACTCTTGTAAGGAATCTCAATATTTCCCACGTAAGGAACGTTGTCGTTTGATGAACCAAAAGAAAATAAGGATAGTTGATTAACTGTGATAATTTTTCCTTCATGAGGAAAACAAAGTTCGCATAACAAAGAACACACCACATAAAACATGGTGTGAGTCCAACTTTGCCTGAGAAGAAGGTTGTAGTTGAGATTGGCATCTACAACTTATACTTCTAATTCAAGAGTGTTTCTTACTAATGTAATTTGCAAGTTCATGAGAATATCGTATGGTCATGAACCTCTGCGATCAAAGGCTTCCAAGGTGTTTGGGGACTGGTTAAGAGGAGGATAGCCAATGGATTTCCAACAGAAAACTGACATGATGCAGGTAGAGGCACCTTCATCTTTAACCGTTCGATGAATCGTCTTTCCCTTGGACCTATATCAAAAATACAATCTAATGAGGAAGACGAGGCACATGATTCTCTAGATCGAAAGTAATCATACTTGAATTAGAAGGATCGATAAAACCTATAGCAGACAATAATGACTTTTGTTGCATTGGACAGGATTGAAGAACCTCTAAGGAAAACATCGCCGAAGGTGCCTGAGCTAAATCCTCAACAATATTGTAATGTTGCACAACTCTAACATTCATATTAAAATATGACTTGTGAAGAACACCTTTGGGAGGTGGTCGGATGACAAACTCACTGTTAGGGTGCTCAATATGGAGTGGACCATAACTAGATAGAGTAGAAGTAGAAGGAGTATTTGTGGGATTCTTTCTCCATCGTCTGCTTATATGTGGCTTGATAGTCCTTAGTCCGAGTAGTGATCGAGATAGGTGATGAACCTTGCATCATGAACACTTGGGAACCTGAGGAAGCATAAGACTAAGGTTGTTCTACAAATTGGGTCTGTTGTGATGGAAAGGGTTCTTTTAAGACAACCAAAGTCCCTTTCAGCAAGCGACTAACTTCAGATTGTCAGGGATAATCATTAGTGTAATGATCCTCCTCACAGATGAAGCAAGGATATTTCGGCTTTCTTCGATAAGCATCATCAACAGAAGATTTAGGAGGGTCATGTTTTGGGGTAGTGGATTTGGCCTTACCTTTGCCCTTCTTTTTATCTTTAGAGGTCTTACTACTGCGGTAGACTGGACAGCATGTACCTCAAAGGTTTTACCAGGACTGGATGAATTTTTGGAGGGATTATTGGAACCAGTGTTCGAGACAGATTTATGCTTCAAAGAAGCTTTCGTGGATTTCTGAGACACGGAACCAATCACGTTGTCAATAGGTGGTGTATCCAGAGACTTTGATGTTGTCAGAGCCGATGATGGTCTCAAAGCATCAGGTAACATCTCATATAATGTACGAGATTGTGAATAAACCAAGTCTAAATACTGGGCACGGGCGATAGGTTTCCCTTTAGTAACACATCCACCCATGGCTATGTCCTTAGAAATTTTGCTGACGAATGATTTTTTGAACCATTTTGTCAACAACTCATCAACAATCTCAAACTTGATGAGGCAACGTTGACGTCTCCATTCATGGATATGATTAGATATGTGGGTTGCAGTGTCTTTCTTAAGGGACATAAGAAAATGCGTGCCAGTTTCATAGCAAACTGGCAATTGGAAATGAGTGAGGAAATCCATAGAGAGAGAGTTGAATTCACCATAGGTACCTCAAGGCAATTCAATGTACCATTTAGCGGCAGCACCTGGGAGATTTCTTTGAAATAGTCAAAGATGGATAGAATCATCAACATATGAACTGGAGGAGCACCAGAGGTGATAGGTCATCACATGGGCTTCTGGATCCTCCATCTCTTTTCCATCGAATTTGGGGCAATCGCTTGGAATTTTCATTGGAATTGGAGGCCAGTAAGGCGAATGAAGAATGTGATTATTCTTGAGCCTTGAGACATGAGGTAGCTCCAACGTAGCCAAGAAAGGAAATTGCATGTTAAAAGGCATATAGGGCCTTTGAGGAGACCCAAATTGTGGAGTCCATCCTTGTTGGTAAGGATTTTGTCCCCACAATGGAGGATTTTGTCCATATGGAATTTGATTTTGTCCCCACTGAGGGTTACCTTTCTCATAAGGAGGATTCAATCCAGGATAGGTTTGATGCTGCCCTACCATAGGTTGTTGATAAGCATTGTACGTGGCATACAGTTTATAAGGTTGTTGAACCTGTTGACCCTAGACATAAGGAGATTGACCCTGGTGATGCAAGGGTTGACCTTGACCTTGTAAAGGCTGACCTTGCTGATACACATACAAAGATTGTTGCTGCCAAGACTGACGGTTGCTGCCAAGGCTGATGTTGTTGTTGCAAAGGCTAGCTTTGTTTTTGTAAAGGTTGACCTTGCTGCTGCAAAGGTTGGCCTTCCTAGCACAAAGGTTGAGAGGATTGTTGAACAAACTAAGTCTGAGACTATAAAGGTTGTTGCGACTATGGCAATGGTCGCTCCTGTTGCTATAGTAGTTTCCCTTGTTGTAACGCTTTCCCTTGCAGTGGAAAATATTGCCCTTGCTGTTGCGAAGGTTTCCCTTGCTGCTGCAAAGGTTTTCCTTGTTGCTGCAAGGGTATTTGGACAGTTCCTGGGGTTATACCCTAAGGGTATTGATAGTTCCCAAATTGGATCTGGCCATATCCACCAGGAATAGCGTATTGACCAAGTTGAACATACAGTCCATCTTAAGGAATGTAAGGTGGACTAACCAAGGCTTGCAAACCATATGGGACATAAGCCTGTTAGAATGGGACCTGATCCATATACGGCTGTTGATATTGGACGTTACCTGACTGAGACGACCCAACAGGGTTAGGAATAGTGCCATAAAAAGGCTTATTCATTCCAACCATGTGAGTTTGTAATCCACTAACATTGGTTTTGCCTAACATAAGAGGAATATTCGGATCTTGCCCCCCAGGCGATGGCACAGTCTGTCCACTCGATGGAGGGATAGAAGAACTTGCCAAGACCTGACCTGAGATAATCTATTGAACTGGAAGAGTCGATTGAAACGGTGAAACAGGTTGAGATGAAATGGTAGGTTGAACAGGAACTGAAGTAATTGAAGTTTATACAATGGTTCAAGAGGTCGTGTTCAGAATTAATAGACTTGATGTAGGCATAGCATTTGAATACCATATGGGGTTCTGATACAGTGATGAGGCACTAGGAGTACCTGAAACTAACTGAGCTAAGGTGTTATAGCCATGTGGCAACATGGGTCCACTTGTCTTAGGATAGGAGAGAGACGTGACTCTTCCTATATAAGGAAAGCCTTCTGGAGGGAACTCATATCCCTTCTCATCATCTACTTGAGGAGTATGGGTAGCAGAAACTTCCGAATGACCCGGAGAAGAGACTGGGATCTCACCTTCTGACTCCATAGATGGAAACAATTGGCGAAGAGGAACCTGAGATGTATGAGGAGACAACTCCAAAGGAATACCAGCTTGATCGTACAGACTGTAAGGATGCTGAGGAGATATCACAACAGGGTCGAACAATGGGTTCGGTGAATAAACAACCAGCCCTTGCAGACTTTTAGGAGTCTGCGAACTCTCGGGGATCTGAATAGGATTATTAGAGGAATCCAGATCAGATACTTGAGGTGACTAGGAATCTGATGGAGGTGAACGAGAAGTTGGATATTCAGAACAATTCCAAGTTCAAAACCTTGATCCTCAAGCGACTGAGGGAGTTCCCGATGAACTCCTTTGGAGAACCGTTCAATATTGGACAACAAAGGGGAGCTATGAGATGGAATGAATGGTTCAGCCATGATGACTTCCTCTCAACAACAAAAAAGGAACGGAAAAATTCGTTTAGGGCTTTAACAATCTTGAAATTAACAGGAAATTACTCAATTTGGTCTAAGAAGCAACTACTTGGGATCGACATGTTTATCGTGGGCATTTATATTTTAGAAACAAAAACATTGCCTTTTCATCTTTTAAGGGTCAAGAAAAGGGTGAAAAGGTGACTCTAGATGCTTTAAATAGTTTTACGAGCTTGAAAGGACAAGGTGTTCGATGATCTTTCCAAATTTAAAGAGTTGGAAAAGACTAAATAATTGCTCAACGGAATCTAGGTAAAAGGAGTACCAAGTAACCATGAACTGCAATATACACCTCAGCAAATAAATTTACCAAGGACTTGATGTACGTGTAGGAAATCTCCCTAAATGTTGTGTTCCGGTGTATCAAATTTATAGGGTGGCAGACTCGGCTTCCTACGGATAAAGGTTTGCAACCTATGGGGGTCTCCCATTATATACGCGATGGTACGGTGAGCACAAGTTTGTGCTAGCACTGTCTAATGCCGAAGCAAACGAAAGTTGATAAGTTTAAAGATGTCGAAACACGTCTTTAACTTAGACCACTAGATATGACAGTTAATGTTTCAAATGATCCTTATTTTAATTGATAGATTTTAAAGTTGATCTTGTAATTATGTTTCAATTTCAAGGCCTTAACGATGTTACCTGTTCCTAAAATGAAAACTAGATGATGAAATGAAATCCTTCAATTCGATGACAGCTATCTATATAGGGAAGAAGATCACTCAAATCATGCATCAAACCAAGCAAAAATGCATCCATAACAATCTCCAAATGCCAAATGCAAACTACGAAATCTAATCTTTCATATGATAATCAAATGCAATGCCAAAACTAATCTTAAAGCAAAATTTCCTTAAGATATAATCATGATTTTCTTTGTTTTTCAAAATGGAACTAATGTAATCTAGTGCAAAGTAAAAGAGTATGCAAGCAAGGCAAGAAACATGAAAATCTCTTTCACATCAATGATTTGAATGCAACTCAAAATGCTTCAAAAACTATGAAAAGAAGAGCACTTTCACTTTCACTTCGAAACACAGAAAAAAATTCAAAGAAAACACTTCCTTTTGATTCCAATGAGACAATTGATTTGTAATCTATCATTCGTCAAATGAATCTTAAGTAACTTTCACAATATCCACTAATGAAAACAACTTAAAGCACAAGAACCAACAAGTGATCTGCGAAGTATGTCTGAACACACAAAGACTTTTTAACACAGACAATGGATCTCTGATCGATGATGGGAAGACCGACCAATGGACGAAGGTTGACCTAGAAGACCTAAAACCCTAAAATGCTAATCAAACTTCAAGCGCACTAAAACCAATGTTAAAAGATAATTGCAATCAGACAATGATAGAGTCAAAGAAGAATACATTGATAAATCACAGGGAGAAGGAAAATAGAAATGAAAATAAGAAAGGATGCCCTAGATTTCTTAATTTTATGCCTGTCAGAATGAAAGTAGTGATCACCACTACTGTAACTAGAAAACCGGAGATATCATCGCGACTGTCAGGGTCAAACCTGTGATTTTCGAGGAAAACAAAAAATAAACTCAAAATTTTCAAGAACAGTTCAAATTAACAATCTTCAGACATCTATGAGAAAGTGACAATGACTCTAGACGAGCAATGAAGTCTAAAAATCAATGGTTGATTAAACCCATCAAAAGACAAGGTGAAGGAAAGGGTCATAGACTCCCTCGCAGAATTGCCATTTTGTTGACAAGGTTAATCCTCTATGCGGACAAAGATGATCCCTCTAGCCCAATGAGTGGCTCTAGCAACTGACAATCAATTAGACATCTTCCTAGATTATAATTGAAAAGTAGAACAAGAGAGATTCCCTACCTTGCCTTGATTCTATTCCAATTTCCTTTGTTGAGATCCTCAAACCGCTTGTGTCACAGACTTGTTCCTTCTTCTTTGAGCACTTATGTGCCTGCACAAGTGATGAAGAGACAACAAAGCATGCCAAAACCAATAGCAAATCCAATAATAACCTACTTACATGATCAAGGAATGCCAAGCCAATACATACATGAACATATATATTTTTGGAAGATGAACTAGCAGTTGTATTATTATTTAAAGGATAAAGGAAGCTTACAACCATAGCCTTGATGTTAAAAGGCTCTCCTTGAGTGGTAATCAAAGTCCAAGCCAAGGAACTCTCCAAACACTCATTCTCCAAGTCTAATGAATAGCCTCTAAGCACAAGTTTAGCATAGGGGTGCCAATGGACATAGATCAACCATTTGGGAATGGGAGAGGAGGAATTTATAGGCTAGGAGAGGGAGTTAGGACTTCTCCAAAGATAGGATTAGGCCCACATCTCAAGGAGGTAGCTCATAAGAATGAGGCCAAGAGGTCAAATTAAGAGGATTCAACCTCATATATGCGAAACCACCTCAAGCTCACCACTCTGGAAGCTTCTAGATCACGAAGCTTCTCATCCTCTTTGGGAAAACTTCATTTTTGAGACCATCTCATGTATGAAAGGGAACAGAGCGATGTCATCATTGGCTTAACAAGGTGCAACAGGTGATCATCAAGGTTTTGAGTTTCATAAGGGCGATGACCTTAGTTTCAAGAGCTATTTCTTCACAGAAAGCTCCAGAGATTTTCCAAGCAAAGTTAAAGGAGGTATCTAAGTTGTATACATGGATAAATATATTGTATAATGATCATGTTTCGAGAACTTCAAGGTATGTGCAGGAGGCGTGATAAAACGCTGCTGTGTAACAACATGTCTCAAGGTAATCTAACCATGATGCCCTTTCAATATTTATCGAGTCGCATCCTAAAATGACAATTGGATGCTTGGAAAATAAGCTGGCTACACAGGTTTCATATGCGTGATAATTTTGATAAATTGTAATAAAATATGTAAAACATATTTACCTACACAAATTCAGATGACTAGGAGCTTATGACAGGATAACTAGGCTATTACGAAAAAAAATGATTAATACATGGCACATCCGGTGCTTGATTTCCTGTGTGTGTTGTTTCTATTGCGTTCTATTATCCATCATAAATCAGAGAATTCTATAAATAATTAGTTCCTGTGCTTTTTCATTGAATTGAAGCCACATAAAATTACAAAAAGAATTGACTCTTGCATTGTTGCGTGGAATTGAACCAACGAAATTGATATGATTTGGATCGACTCGCTGAGAACAAAAACTCTATAGTTGGTGGTTCCATCACTAATGGAGAAAGAAATCTCCCCAACCCATTGTCATCATTCTCAGCCTTGGAAATGCTATTTGGATGCTCTTGGACCAGCCCGGCCAGGGTGATTCGAGAAGCAAGTAGTCATCCATGTTCGTAAAGCCTCCTCGCAAGCCATGTCAATTTCATTGTCGTCAGGTATAAAGAGATAGATATCTAAGGTAGGTAGCGAGATCTCTTCTCAGTCATAGAGATATAAGATATTAGGCGGGAAGCAGGATAGATCTATCTGTGTATCAATTGAGATTCAGGTAATATAGATCGGGGTGGTATAAATCGAGATCTCTAGAAGATCTCGGTAGGGGGGGAGATCGATCACAACATGTAGGTTCCACTGTGTGCACGCTGATGACGGGTTAGTTGTTGAAGCAATTTGTGTCAAGCGCATCGTTGTAAGCTCGCAATAGATGACCAGGTATAAATATCGAGACGATTATTGCTTGAGAGAGATCTCAATCAGGTCGAAGCAGGAAGGTGGGAGAAGGCAACAAGATATCTCCTCTCAGGCTATTCGTCAGGTCGAAGCGGTAAGTTCGATGAAGTCGGGTGGAAACCTCTCTCATGCCAGAAGGGAGGTATCGAAGGAGTAGTAAGTTTGATGAGGGCAATGATTAATGAGAAGGTGGGCAACAATAACGTAAGTAATGTTGCCCGATGTGTTTCCTTCTTGGCCCAGCCCAAATTGCTTCTCCCAGCCCAGCCTTAGTTTCTTTCTCTCGACTAGCTCTCGGTTCCTCTCCCAGCCAGCAAGCTTCCCATCCACCAAGCTAACTAGTTCACCAGCCATATAGCCAATTATTATCCCACCCATTCCAGGTAGTCACATTGATTATTCTGTAGCATTAAGCTTTTCTCGTCGTCATTCCATTCCAATGAAGTTCTCCTTTGTCCTATCAGTTCTAGCATCCCTAGGCGTAAGAAAACAACAAGATCTAAACGAGAAAGCATCAATCGATCAGCAGGTAGGTTCCACCACAACTACCTTTTTACTAAGTAGACTTGAATGGAGATAGTCAGATTTGAACCGAGAATAGAATACTAACATATGATATCAAGAACTATGACTGATATCAAGGTGCAATCGTTCAATAAAAGATACTTGATTGCATTCAGTTATAACCTCTTTATCATTTCAACAAATTTAGTAACAAAAATTTAGTAATAATAATGACGTTTGTCTTTTAGCTATAATTAAAATTCTAATTACTTGAAATCATCGGTTGCTTACCTAATCACCATGGCTTTCTTGGACTGCAAAAGGTCTATAAAAATCAAAGTGGTAGGACTAGGAACTGAAAACAAAGTGAATAAGAATTCGTAGTGGGCAATTTCTCATTTTTATAAACAACATAGGTTGGGAGGTAGATTCTAGAACTTAGTAGACATGTAGGCCTATCGAAAGCCACCATTTTCAACCCAACACCCTTAGCTAGCTCAATTTCAGCTCTTGATTTCATGAGAAAGTAGATGCTCCAAACTTGAGTAACAAAATAGCAAAAATCCCAATATTGCAAAAATCCCAATAGTAATATTGCAATTCATAACCAATATACTCAATGCATAAAATAGGAAAAGATACATAGAAATTATATGAAACTTCTCCTTATTACTTCTCCAAAGGTTATAGACTCGACTTGTCCTGTGCACTCAGCTACAGGGGTTCGCACACTCAGCTACAAACTACTAGGCCTCTGCGTACTCAATTGCAGGTGTTTGCGCACTCAGCTACGAACTACTAGGCCTCTGCGCACTCAGCTACAGAGCCTTCTCCTACTCTATGACCCAAGACTCAACTCTACAGTTATATAAGACTCAATTCTTCATCATTCATTCATCAATTGATTCCTTCTTTTTACACCTTAGAGCCTCGCTCTATTTATACAATCCCATGGTCCACGGACCATGGGTAGATCTCTAAAGCTGACATTACATTTACAAAAATGAGGGCAGACAACCCTATGACTCATTTATAAGTTTGCACTCCGCGTCCACAAAACGTGGAGCCTTTACATCAGATTTAGTCAAAATCTAGGCTTTAAGCCCCAAAAATTCCATTGGGGGATCCCACACCCAACAGGCCCCCAACACAAACATCGTGACTCGCTCTTGGGTCACTTTGTCAATGTGGAGATCTTCGAGTGGATGCCTCCCAACTCTGCCCGAACTGCTGCAAGATTGGCATCACACTAAGTAGAGAGTTTCTGTACTTCTGGTGACTAGTCAGATGGTCGGGCCACCTATGTATGGCTTCAAATGACTACCATTTACTTTTCTTGGGAAGAGATCGGCATTTAGTTTCACCAATTGCATGGCGCCACCATCTGTAGGTTTTAACTCCGTACAGAAATTACCTGCATACGAATTCTAAAACACAGAAAATAAACAATGCAAAAGCATAACACATAAAACACATATGCAAGAGATTTTCCCCTGGATCCCAAAACCGAGACTACCAACTTGATTTATCATTATATTCCTTTCAATGTTACAATAAATATTTATACATGCCAAAGCATCCAATACCACGGACCGAAAACCATCGCGTCCAAAACCATGGACCGAAAATCATCCCATCCAAAACCATGTGTGAAAACCATGCACAAAACCATAGGTGGGTTCACCCAACCTAATATAGGGTCCAATTTTTTTTTGCCTCGGGCACTGCCTCAAACCCCATAGAGGTGCATTACTCGGCCCCCTCAAACCCCTTGGAGAGGGGGGGGGGGGGGTTGCTTCCCCCCGTGACCCCCTCATTCTACAAGTGATGTAATGAAGGGGTGGTTGCTGCCCCCCTTGTGACACCTCCCACTACACAATCGATGCAACGAAGGGGGGGCTTCGCCCCCCCTCGAACCCCCCGGTTAACTATGTCGGCTAGTCGTGGAAAGAATATAACACAACCTAACATTGCCCCACTTGTTGTTTTCTTTCCACAAGGGGCCATAGGAGAGCTTAGTCATTTATCCAGCCCTGTAATGCCCATTTTTTCTCTACACCAAGAGAACTTGTCAGGGCTCACATATTTTGTCAATGCATTTGCAGTATTCTTCAAAGTGTCCACCTTTACCAGCAACACCTTTTTGTCTTCTATTATATCCCTCACAAAGTGATATTGAACATCGATGTGCCTTGTCTTTGAATGGTAAGCAGGGTTCTTTGCCCAGAAAATTGCACTTTGGCTGTCACAGTCTATCCTTATAGCTCCTTGTACTAACCCCATACTTGAACACAATCTCTGCAACCAAACTGCTTCATTTCTTGCATGAGTGGCTACCATGTATTCCACCTCTGTAGTTGATAATGCCACTATGGATTTTTTCTTACTCATCCAATAGACTGCATCTCCAAATAGGTTAAACACACACCCACTTGTAGATCTTCTCTGATCCAAATCTCCAGCCCAGTTTGCATCAACAAAGCCAGGAATATCCAACACTTTTTCTAATCCTGGTCTTCCTTGGTAGCACAAACCATACCACTAGTGCCACAAAAATACTTGAAAACCCACTTCACTATTGTCTAGTGCTCCTTCCCTGGTTTTGATATAAACTTGCTCAATACTCCCACTATGTTGAAAAATGTGCAACATGAAATGTTAAATTTAGAATGTACTAAAAATAGACATGCTAAAAATAGCATTTCTAAAAATAACAGTTTGGCTAGTGAGGTCATTGGCCACATTGGGTAAGAGGTGAAACTACTAAAAATAGAAAGTTCTAAAAATAGCATTTATGGGTCCCTTCCTATTTATAGAAGTCCCTAGTCTATCTATAGGAAGTAAAATTAATTTTGGTCTTAACAACAGTTGGAAATATTAATTAATTAATTTAGTTGAGTTAATTAGTTAAGGAAATTCGAATTTGAAGTCTTTTGTGAGCATGCCACATGAGTTGTCCCACTGATTGAGGGAATAAGGTATGAGTTTCTATAATGAGAGAATCAGTTGACTTAGTTCTAACTAGTCAAGTCCAGTTAGATTATTTTAACAAGTTGTTAAAATAATAAAATATAGTTTTTTAATGCTTGCATGCATGTGGCAACTATTACTTTAGATAACTGAGGATTCACTCATGGATAACTATTGCATGTCAGTTCTGTCAGAGACCAAGTTGAGATCAAATGTGGGACAATGTACTATTAGATGCTTGACTATTTCTAGTAAGTAGTTTTTGCACGGTTGAGGAACTAGTGTCCTCAAGGATTGCGTAGTTGGACCATTGGTTATTTTGGTATGTTTGTTATTAATAGCATATGATTTTGCTATTATTTCCTAAGCAAACTACGCAAGGACCGTAGGTAAAGCTTATATAAACAAGGCTTGGTTGGTTCATGAGACATATCTTCATATCTTCATAGTTCATTGAGAACTGAATAGATTGAGAGCTAATTCCTTTTGTATTGTGAAGAGAATTTCCACTTGATTGATAATACATGGTTGGGGTTTTATGCTGGTGCTTTCCCTTGGATATATCTTGTGTTATGTGTGATTATTCTCTTGATCAGTTATGCATGTTTCTACTTGATGTTGCTCATGAATTTGATTATGCTTCCACTTAATGTTTTGTAGAAGTAGAACAAGTATTATGCTTTAGGACATTGCATATATCGGTTTGTTCTACAGGTGAAATTTCTACATGGTTTCAGAGCACGGGTGATCAAGGAGACAACAATATAGTAAGAGGAGATTTCAAAATTTTGAGTTTTGGGTTGAGAGTTTTCAGAGAAGATCTAAAAAATTTTGTACAAAATTTTTAGAAACAAATAGCATATTTGGATTCCTTATGGAAAAATACCAAAAAAAAAAAAGGGCTAAATCGGAGTTCGGATGAGGGAGATATCGCTGATTTAAAATCAGCTCTTTTTCTAGAAAATTTCGTGACACCAAGAAACTGGAAATAGATTGGTGTGCTAACCAAGAATCTCTATGCACTTGAGTTACAAGATGCATGCAAAGCCTTGAGGAGCACAACAAAGGTTAGAGACTTGGTGGTTGAGAGGGAGAGTATATTACCTCTCAACATGCAGCGCTAGAAGAAGTCTCAGACAATTGTGGAGGAGCCACAATTGGTGTAGCCATTTAGGAGGTTATGGAGCAACCACAATAGGGGAAGCTGAGAGATGATTGAGTAGAGACATCTACTCATGTAGAGACCTCTAGTAGGGGGAAACTTTGAGCTAGGTCACCAGAGGGATCACATGCAGCCATACCTAGACGTAGGAGGTAGGGCGAAATAGAGTGATCGTCCCAAGGAGGAGGGGCAGGACCCTTGAGGTACCCAACCTCTTGGATGAGACCTTGCTACAGGAGCCCCGATGTGGAGTAGCAGGAACTAACTTATTGGGTAGAGACAAATGCGGATGAAGCGATAGAGAGAGCGACAGTGTAGGGAATCCCAGGACAATGCATAACTAGCAGGCTGTAGCAATGCGAGAGGCACAAGTGTTTTGCATAGTGCTAGGTGGCACAGAGAGGTGTGCAATGGTGCGAGATGCATGGAGATGTTGCAGTAGCGTAGATGTCAGAGAGGGAGCACTTGTCAACAACCGGTAGAGCTCCAGAATTAGAGTATGTTCCTAGCCCAACAGAGTGGTCAGTTGGGGGTTTTTTTGTTCCAAGTGTTGTTGGAGCAAGTGGACTGGGTGGATGTGTTGCATGCAGAACATTCCAGAGTTACAGAATCAGGTTAGAGAGAAAGAATTTCTTATTGAGAGGGAGTGTTGAAAAATGTGCAACAAGAAATGTTAAATTTAGAATTTGCTAAAAATAGGCCTGCTAAAAATAACATGTCTAAAAATAGTAGTTTGGCCAGTGAGTTCATTGGCCACATTGGGTGAGAGGTGAAACTGCTAAAAATAGAAAGTTCTAAAATTAGTGTTTCTGGTCCCTTCCTATTTATAGTAGTCCCTAGTCTATCTATAGGAAGTAAAATTAATTTTGGTCTTAACAACAGTTGGAAATATTAATTAATTAACTCAGTTGAGTTAATTAGTTAAGGAAATTCGAATTTGAAGTCTTTGTGAGCATGCACACGAGTTGTTCCACTGATTGAGGAATTTATCCTTAATTTCCTCCACTAATTGAGGGAATAAGTATGAGTTCTATAATGAGAGAATCAGTTGACTTAGTTCTAACTAGTCAAGTCTAGTTAGATTATTTTAACAAGTTCTTAAAATAATAAAATATAGTTTGTTAATGCTTGCATGCATGTGACAATATTATTTTAGATAATTGAGGATTCACTCATGGATAACTGTTGCATGTCAGTTCTGTTAGAGACCCAGTTGAGATCAGATGTGGGACAGTATACTATCAGATGCTTGACTATTTCTAGTAAGTAGTTTTTGCATGGTTGAGGAACTAGTGTCCTCAAGGATTGCGTAGTTGGATCATTGGTTATTTTGGTATGTTTGGAATTAATAGCATATTCTTTTGCTATTATTTCCTAAGCAAACTATACAATGACCATAGGTAAAGCCTATATAAATAGGGCTTGGTTGGTTCATGAAACATATCTTCATATCCTCATAGTTCATTGAGAACTGAATAGCTTGAGAGCTAATTATTTTTGTATTGTGAAGAGGATTTCCACTTGATTGATAATACATGGTTGGGGTTTTATGCTGGTGCTTTCCCCTGGATATATCTTGTATTATGTGTGATTATTTCTCTTGATCAATTATGCATGTTTCTACTTGATGTTGCTCATGAATTTGATTATGCTTCTGCTTAATGTTTTGTAGAAGTAGAACAAGTATTATGCTTTAGGACATTGCATATATCGGTTTGTTCTACAGGTGAAATTTCTACACACTACATGTGCAATTGTTGGTCTAGTACAGACCATTGCATACATCAGACTACTGACTGCACTTGCATATGAAACACGAGACATGTCTTCTTCCTCTTCTTGTGTCTTGGGACACTGTTCAACACATAAATTTACACCTACAGGAATAGGAACTTTCACCGGTTTACTATCCTGCATATTAAACCTCTGCAATATTGTCTCGACATACTTCCTCTAGTTTAACCAAAGCTTCCTCTTTGCCTGATCTCTTTTAATTTCCATGCCCAAAATATAGTTTGTAGTACCAAGATCTTTCATGTCAAATTTTGCAGACAATTGGGTCTTCAAATCTTGGATAATTTCTTTGTCATTTCTAACCAGCAATGTATCATCCACATACAAGACCAGATAGATAACACGGTCACCAATTAATTTAAAATACACATAGTGATCTGCTTTGCTTTTGGTGAAGCCAATTCCCCATATAAATGTATCAAATTTCTGATACCACATCCTTGGTGACTATTTTAACCCATGTAGAGACTTATTTAACTTGCATACCAGTTCTTTCTTACCCTTCACCACAAAGCCTTTAGGTTTCTTCATGGAGATCTCCTCTTCCAGATCCCCGTGAAGAAATGTTGTCTTCACATCCATCCGTTCTACCTCAAAATCAAAAGAAACATCAACAAATAAAAGTAATTTAATAGAAGCTACCTTGGCAATAGGAGAAAAAATATCACCAAAGTTGATTCCCTACACCTGGGAATAACCTTTTTCTACCAACCAAGCTTTGTATTTTTTCACCTTTCCTTCTGCATTTGTCTTCTTCTTGAACACCCATTTGTTGCCAATGCATTTCCTTCCAGCCGAGAACTCCACTAGTTCCCATGCCTCATTTTTGTTCAAAGATTCCATTTCATCAACCATGGCCTCTTTGTAGAGTTTGCCATCCTTTGAATCTACTGCTTCCTTCACAGTTATGGGATCATCATCAGTGATAGATAAAGCAAAATTTGAACAAAAAACAGATGGAATATACCTTTCTGGTTGCCTTCTTTCTTGAACTGATTTTCTCACACCTGGAGTTTGTGTCTCTTCATCTTTTGATTCCTCCTCTGCTGTAGAGTTTTATTCTTCCTCCTTAAGCTCAAAATCTATCTTCTCAGGTTCCTTTGGTTGGAATTCATGTTTAATAACATCTTTCACCTCTCTAAACACCACATCTCGGCTGTACACAACCTTCCTTGTTACTGGGTTCCAAAGCTTATAACCCTTTAAAACCATCCTTATACCCAATAAAGATGCACTTTTCAGATTTTACTATCCAACTTGGTTCTTTTCTCCTTTGGAACATGTACATATGCATCACATCCAAATACCCTCAGATGTGAAAAAGAGGGTTTCTTACTAGTCCATACCTCTTGTGGAGTCTTATCCTCCAATGATGATGAAGGTGATATGTTGACCAAGTAACAGTTGTCTCAAACACATCACTATGCACGAGCTCTAATATATGTTTCGACCTCTTACCACCAAAGGGAAAACTCACCCGATTCTGCTTCCCATATACACAATTTTCATAGAAATCAAAATCTAGAGAGTGATTACTCATACCTTCTACCATACCTTTACCATGAAGTACTCGAAGGCCCTTCTCTCCAATATGTCCAAGCGTTTGATGCCATAACATGGTCTTCTCTCTAGAGACCACTAGATTTTCTTCTCCACTTTTAGGAACCACAGAACTATTGCACCCATCAATAACAGTGCCACCTTGCAGCTTGTATAGAATTCCAATATGAACTTCTCGCATAAATACCAGTTCTTCCTAAACCATCTTGCATGTATCTTTCTCGAACACTGTTTTTACACCTGCATCATCTAGCTTACTTACAGAAATCAGATTTCTGGCCAATGTAGGGAAATGTAGAACACCCGGAAGTGTTCTAACCCTTCCACCTTGCAACTTCAACTTTACTTTTCCATGAACAACAATTCTAGTCTTCTTTTCATCCCCCAAGAAAACATCACCACCATCATATTTCTCATACTCGCAGAACCACTCTCTATGGGGAGTGAAGTGAAAGGATTCACCTGAGTCAATCAACCAAGCCTCATGATCTACATGTGTACTTGAAGAAGCCAAATACACATCCCCACCTTCATATGAGGTGTTTTTCACCTCTACAGAAGGAGCATCATCAGATCCCTTTCCTTCGTCAGGAGATTTAGATTTACAATCCCTTTTGTAGTGCCCTTCCTTTCCGCATTTCCAGCACACCACCTTTACAGGTTTTCCTGGAGATTTAGATGTCCCTCTAGATTTAGATCTCCTACTTGATAACTTATTTTTGTTTTTGTTCTGGGACCGTCCCCATAAAGACAAGGCATCACCATTGTGGCTCTCTATATTTTTCCATCTCATCTCCTTTGTCAGCAAGGATGAGACTATTTCATCAAACTACAAGGTAGTTTCATTACTACCTATTGCAATAACCAGACTATCCCATGAATCTGGTAGAGAATAGAACAAACTAACGCACTTATCTTCATTTGAAATTTTAATATCAATAGACAATAACTGACTTACCATAATATTAAATGCATTCAAATGATTTGTCACTGAGTCTCCATCTTTCATCCTCAGGTTATACATATTTTTTTTTCCGTAGGAACAATTTATTCACCAGAGACTTAGATTGGTTCAAAGTCCCTAACTTGTCCCACAAAGCCTTTGCTGTAGCTTCCTCTGATACATTTACCAATACTAAATCTGAGACACACAATCATATTGTTCTCTTTGCCTTCCGATCCAACTTCTTCCATTCTTCATCAGACACCCCAGTTGGTTTAGTATCCAGATCTACCATGATCCACTGATCTTTTTCTACCAATGGATCCTCTATCTTGAGTTTCCATAACTAAAAAATCTGACTATTAAATTTCTCTATCTTTCCATTGTTTGTCATCCTCTTTCACCACCAGAATCGATCTTGAAGATCTCCCACTGAATAGGGTTTACCACAGGCCTGAGCAAAACTGCTCAGCAACAAAGGTGCCCCCTTGAAGCCAAAACAACTCTGATACCAAATGTAGGTTTTAACCCCATATAGAAATTACCTGCATATGAATTCTAAAACATAGAAAATAAACAATGCGAGAGCATAACACATAAAACACATATACACAAAGATTTTCCCCTGGATCCCAAAATCAGGACTACTAGCTTGATTTTTCATTATATTCCTTTCAATGTTACAATACATATTTATACATGTCAAAGCATCCAATACCATGGGTCGAAAACCATCGTGTCCAAAATCATGTGCAAAAAACATGCACAAAACCATAGGCAGGGTCCAAATTTTTTTCCCGAGACACTGCTTCAGACTCCATAGAGGGGGGCTATCCACCCCCTTCAAACCCCCCAGACATGGGGGGCTACCACCCCCCTATGATCCCCGTGCTGCATAATCGGTGCAATGAAGGGGAGGCTTCGGTCCCCCTCTAACCCCCCAATTAACTATGTCAGCTAGTCGTGGAAAGAATATAACACAACCCAACACCATATGTGATATCCTTAACAACATACGGTCCCATCCAATGCATTTGGAGCTTCCCTGGGAATTTATGAAACTTGATGTCATATAACAACACCAAATCGTTTACCTTAAAAGTACGCAACTTGATATGTCGATCATTCCAGGCCTTTTCACATTGCTTTAGTACATGCTAATGGAATCCAGCCAAAAATCATTCTTCGAGTTCCTCCAACTGTGCAAGCCTCTCCTTTAGGGCGCCGCGGTCTTTCATACCAGTGAGCATTGCTATGCATAGATTAGGCACTATATAATCCATCGACATTACGGCTTCCACTCCGTAGACCAGCCTAAAAGGTGTCTGTCTCATTAGTTTCTTGCATGTTCTCCTATAAGCCCATAATACTGTGGGTATGTGTAGGTCCCAGTCATTTCACTGCGCATTGCATACTTTTGTCAGTGCAATCTCCAATACTTTGTTAAATGCTTCTATGGTCCCATCAGCTTGTGGGTGATACAGTTTGCTTTTTTGATGATACACCTGGAACTCTTCTGTTAACACACTGATCGTTTCATTCAGGAAATGTGTATCGCCATCGCTCATTAAGATCTTTGGAAAATCGAATAGTGTCAGTACGTGGTCAAACAAAAACTTTGCGGTTGTTGCGGTCGTGAAATCTTGTACTCATTATGCTTTTACCTAATGCATCAGGTATTCTGTCGCAGTAATAAGACATCTCATGCCGGTCTTTCCTTGTGGTTTGATAGGTCCAACAAAGTTGATTGCCCACTTCTCAATGGGCTGCAACGTCATTTGTGCATTTAAAGGCATCTCATCCCTCCGGGATGGCTTACCCATTCTTTGACATACATCACATGCCTTGCAATGTGCTTTTGAATCCTGATGAAGGGTCGGCCACCACAATTTTGTATGGAGAACCTTTTGCGTAGTTTCTCTCCCTGCATAATGACCTCTCGCAGGGACCCCATGTGCATCCATGAGGATGGTACTTCGTTCAAACTCTAGTACATATCTTCGCAGTATCTCATAATTCCCCATCTTATATAGGTGCCCCGCAGTGACAGAAAAATCTGTCGCGTGCACCACTAGTTCCTTCTTCTGATAGAAAAATTAATCTTCCGACTCAGTTCCAGTTGTTAGAAAGTGAATTATATCTTCGAAATGTTCATCCACTATGCCCATGACAAAAAGTTGTGCATCAGTTAGTCCTTCCTCTAAGTTGGTAGGTTCCTCCCATGTCTCAATGCGCGACAGGTGATTAGGTCTCGCATTCAGTCGTCCAGGCTTCACAACAACTTCAAAATCATATTCTTGGAACAATAAAATCTACTTGCATATGCGCTCCCCCAATATAGGCTTATTGACCAAGTATTTCAGCGTGAAATGATCTGTATAGCAAATAGTGTCGATATTTCTGGAGTGCATACACCACAGCTAATCCCTCGTGTTTAGTGGTGGAATAGTTCTTTTATTATTTAGATAATTTGTGAGTCATGAACGTGATGGGTGATCTAAGCCCTCTCTGTCATCCTGTGTCAGAACTGCCCCCAGTGCCATACATGACGTGTCAACATGCAAATGGAATTCTTTCTTCTAGTTTGGGAAGACAAGAATTGGCGCAATCACCGTCTTCTCCTTCAAGATATCCAGGCTTCTTTTACAGGCATCATCCCAGCAGAACATGACATCCTTCTTCAATAGTTTTTCCGTCGGCGTGGTGATTTTGGTGTAACTTTTGATAAACTTTCTGTAGTCCCTTTTATGTCCCAAGGTAGCGTCCAACTATTTCACACTGCACGATGCCTCCAAATTTAGAATCACCATGATTTTCATGGGGTCTGCCATCAGCCTTTATACATAAACCACATGTCCCAATAGGTTCCCAAACGGAACGAGAAACATACACTTCTTGAGGTTAAGCACGATTTGGTATCTTCGGCATTGTTATTGGGAAAACTAGTGTCCAGTCAGAGCTACTAGTCCCACAAAGACGGGTAGCTATCTTAGAAACAAACAAATTAAAGTCACTTGTGTTTTCCTTTATTAGAGATAGATGAGAGAGAAGCAGAGAGTACCAACCTCAGTCTTTCTCTTGGCTCCTTGCTCGTTTCCTCTCCCCTTTGACAGATCTTTCCCACTCCTTCCTCACTTGTTCCGCTTCAAAGAACACCTGTAGAGTCAAAGCAGCATAATACCATCAAATCATAGAGATCTATAACCATAAACAATATAGGATTAGATATATATTAACCATACAAATGCATATATCAATACAAAATTCAGAGATATATAAGAATATGGAGGAAAACTCAAATAGCTTTATTGATAGAAGTAGTAGAAGAGAGGATTACAACCCATTGGTTTGACTCAGTGCCATCCTCCTAGCATGAAAGCCCTCTTCACCTCATGAAAAGCTAGATCACCCAACACTATGATGTTCCATAAAGAAACCAACAACACTTCCTTACAAGATACAAAATTCCAGCCTCCTGGATCTCTAGGATGAGGATCCATATATAGATATTTGCTGGTGCGTGAGTCAGCGTCTGGGTTTTTGATTAATGTCATTTCTCTAATAGTTCTTGGTTCCATTTGGAGATTTCATGATCTCTTACTCATCCTTGGGCGAATTCAGAGAGGCAAGTGTCAAATGGGTAGTTTCTAGAAGATTCTCTGGGATTCCACCTAACCAATTGCCTCTGCCATTTGTCTGCTCTCGCTCATTGCACCCTACAAAAGGCCTTTTCAGTATGCATCGAACTTTCTGCATGTAGTAGGTGAGATGCATCGCACCCATAGCACTGAGCAGTTTGTATGGTCCAATTTTGACCAGTTCTGAGTAGTTTTTCAAGGAGAACATTTGGGAGATGATGTAATCAGCTGACCTTATTCCTTTAGGGTGTGTAACAACACTTTTAGGGGCTTAGAATCCCTTGGTTTATGGACATATGAGATTGGGGTTGCAGTGCCCAAATATGTCTATAACAGTTACCCCCTAAAGCATGAGGTTGTAAATCTTTTGATGTTGGATGAAATGCTTTATCATGAGGATCCGAGTTTTTTCGAACTAGTAGGTGACCTACAATAAGATAATACAATACATTATCTTCATAATATTTTCATGATCTAGCTGAGACGGGCATTCCCATGCTTAGCTTTATAAATTCATTTTCATGTACATTGGACAGACAACCGTCTGTGTGGCAGACTGACGATTCTGATAGAGCCATCATCCTTTAGCTTGGATGATTATCTGTGCAACTATGATGTACATTTGATGTCTTTATTTTCCTGAATATATCGCAGCCCGAATGGATGAAACTAGATCCGGGGTCTTCAAACTCGTTAAATCTTCGCTCGAAGTACAGGTCAATCCATGTGAAAGGATGTTCTGACGTCGAACATGTAAAGACATCACCTGATTACCAACCAATGATGTAAGCTATTAACAGGCACGAGAGGAATCACCGATAATGATAATGACCCTCAAGGTACGATAGTACAATTCACATGGTGTGAATACATGAGTCGATGTCGAACACCACACAAAATCTCCCGGTCGAAAGCCGTTGATATAAACCTGTCACCGGAAGTGAGAAACTTGTCATTGAGGCATGCAAACTTCAAAGTACTGAAAGGGTTGTTCTTAAGTCAAATTCTTGGATAATGAACTGACATCGAAAAGAAGTGACCTGTCGTAGGAGGGCCTTAATGAATCCCATCTACGACACGGAACAGAGCAAATGATTTTGCAAAGGTGAAAACAATCTGATGATACAAGGTTCAGAGTGGTGGTCATGAAAGAATGAAGCATGAAGGTATTTCAGTGGATGAGATGTAAACTGGGTTCGTGAATTCTCTGAGCAACTTCTCTTGAACATATCGATGACATTGAAATGGATTGGTAGCATTAACCCTAAAGATGGATGGTATGGAGGACCAATGGTGATATGACTGGCGAACGGAATAACCCAACCTGGCTCAATCATGGTGATGGAGTGAAAGTGTCATGTTCAAGAGCGACTTGCTACTAATAAAGTTTCTTCAAGTTTTCTTCCCAATTTTTCTCGAGTCATTGCTGACCAATACCTCTTTATTTTTGTCAAGTTTGAGGAGGATAACATATGCTTTTTCTATAATTTTCCCTTTGGGAAAACCCGTCACTATGTTTTAACGAGCCTAGTGACAGTGAAACTTTCTCTTGTCTGCATGGACAAGTTTGTCGCTATTGTTTTAACAAGTTTAACGACAAAGGTAACTCGATCCTTTTCAATTTTAAAGAATCTAAAAAGAGATGGAAAGGAAACTCCAGTAATCATTTTTCGTAGTATAATCCCTTAAGTCCAAAAAAGTATAAAACAATACGAAAGGGATGACTTTTCGATAGTTTTAACGAGCCGAACAAGACAATCACTCGATCTTTTTGTGCAATGATCCCTCAGGTTCAAAAAGATTAAAATCTAGAGGAGGGATGGCACTTCTGATTGCTTTAACGAGCTAGAGAGGCGAATTTCTCGGCAATCTTTTCATATTTTATGAATCAGATGAAAAGAGCTAAAGGAGACTCATTTTTTGAGGAATGAGTGATGTTTTCGGATAGTAGCTGGTTCCAAGTAAGGGTTGGAACTTTTCAATCATGACAGTATAAAGAAGATGGATAATAGCATCACTCGTCGCAGCTGTTCCTCAAAATGGGTAAACAATCAAATGGAGGCGTATGATCGGCTAGAAAGAGTGGAGGTGATGGTAAGAACACGACCAAGGTTCAAAATTTGATGATTATGCGATCGCAATGGTTATTTAACAATGGATAGGTTCATTTTTTAATGATCTTAAACTGTGGGGGGACATTTTCTCATTGCTAGGTTTATTTTTTAACAAGCTTGAACTTTGCATAAAACTTCTCGTGCCAGTCGTATAATAAGGATGTCTCATCGATAGGTTCATTTTTTAAGGAGCTTGCCCCATTCGAAACTTTGCTCCGAAGCCTTTTGTTATGCAAGCTAGGAATGACCAACCTACGAGTTTAAAGGGTTAAGAACCTACAAACTAAGAAAATAAATGGTCTCTTTTCACTTGCATGCAAAAAGGTTTAGATGCCCCCAGGTATAACAAAGTAGAGTTTTCAGGTCACCATATAGAAGTTCTTGCACTAACAAGATTGTTCCACCCGCGTAGTAGACAAAACACTTCCTTGGCTCTGTCCATCGAAATGGATGAAGGTGATTTCAGTTCTAATCACCTAATCTTTGACAAGGGAATCCTATTCCAGTCTAATCCCATTTTCTTAAACAAATGGGTGTGTCAGACTAGTCATATTCCTACGCGGAAACCTACCTTATAGCTGGGGTTTTCCTGCCGAAGCAAACTAGGGAACATGCCTCTTGGGTTTTATTCACATTCACCAAAACACTCACGTTCATCAGGTGGATTGACTAGAGATTGATGAGACATTCCTTGCGCAAAAAGACTAGTTAGGGATGGCACCTGACTATTAGCTATGTGTGAACAGGGGAATGAAAGCTGGTCTACGAGTTGGACCACTCTGCCTTCATGCAAAAAACACATCACTCGAAAGAGTGAGGAAACATTAACTCCCATGCTATAAATGTAGTCACGCCCAAGGAGTAGATTGTAATTTAAAGGTCCTTGGACTACCATTACGTTCAGGTAGACAATTTTCCTTCTCAAAGTTATAGGCAAACTTGGAAGGATCCCTAACGGTCGACTGGTTCCTTTGTTGAAGCCTGCCAGATTTCGAATCCCATGTAGAAGCGATGGCGAACCAAGTGATTTCCAAGCAGCTGAGGAAATGATACTCACAAAATCCCCTTCATCTATGAGAGTATTGACCATGACCATTCTGTAAGCTTGTACTATGATTTAGAATGGTACATTAGATGGTAGATGAGGTCTGCCTAGTAGATTCCAATCGAAGGAAATGACTAGGTTACTTAGAGGAGGGACCGAATAAACAGCTCGGTAAACCTTTGATGAACTTTCTTCCTGTAGTAAAGGAACGAGTAGATTGCCCCCATGTTCATCGGATTCTGTGTTGAGGAAAAGAATTTGAATGGTGTCGTTCTCATTCTCTTTGGTGACTGTATCATCTGAAGGTAAACCTTCTGAAGACAAGACTGGGTCAACTGCCATCTCGACCTGTTGACTTTGATCCTGTTTGGACTCAGAGGGTTTATCTTCAATGATAGATTCTTCGATAGACCACAAAGGTGTGTCAGTCGGATTTTCAACTCGTGATGGACTCGGCAATGGTTTCTTGTATCTAAGAGGAAGACGTAGCGGTGAAGTAGGACAGTTATCCAATACTCTTTTAGCTTCGTCCAGGAAGGGACAACAGTGGATGGCATGATTGCCTTCACATAGTCTACTTTAGATCTTCCTTTTTGTCCATTGACTTCGTTCTCACTAGTTGATGGTGTACTTTCAACATGATCGTCAGAGGTTGAGGACACCGGATTGTGCAAGCAGGGAGACCAGTCCCTTAAGATCCGTGGGATGCAAGGACAATCTCGATGATATTGGTCTCCCTTGAAAATGACACATGGAGATTTCGGTTTGGATGGTGCAATGTGTGGATTTTCGCCAGACGATGCATGGCTGTCCCCTTTTGTCGTTGGCATCTTCTTCTTCTTCTCCTTCCCTTTCTTCTTCTTCTTAGTTACTTGGTTTTTAGTTTTACTAGCTTCACCAAGCGAAGAGGAAGAAGGAGAGGGAGAAACAAATGAAGTAGAAGTTTGGGGGGTAACTTTAGTATCATCCGGTTGCTGATTTGATTGTTGAGGAATCACGGTGCTTTGAACGATAGAGGTCGAGAAGAGCCATACTGGCAGACTAATTGTCAGTCCTGGAAGAGACAATGTGGCCATATGAGGTGCACCAACATCTCCCCAACAGGAGAAGGGACTAGGATTTCCCCCAAGGGGAAATCCTTGGTTGGTGGACTCCATTTTCTTAACCTAAGACCAACGAGGGAACAGTGATGTTATTCCGATTAAAATAAATTTTATGAAGCTTTGACACAACTTGATTTTTTGATTTTTAAGAGTTGAGAAAATGCTAAAGATGACTCTAGTTGCCTTCGATTTTTAATGAGCCTGAAGTGAAAAGTGCTCAGATGGACCTTTTCTTTTAAGGAGTCTAAAAAGGAACGGAAGTGACTACTCTAGAAATCTAGACAGAGGGATTACCAAACCAATCGAAAAACTGCGGAATAATTTGTATGGTACGGTAGTCAATCTTCCCGAATGCTGTTGTTCATTGCATTGTGATCGATAGGGCGGAAAACATGGTTTCCTAAGGATAAAGGATGTAGCCTATTGTGGTATCCCAATATATACTCGATGGTACATGGGAGCACAAGTCTATACTGGCACTTGTCATCTCAAAGAGGAGGAATCACCCAATCTACGATGAAAGCGATAGTTTCCAGGCTTTACAAAGCCAGAATACGTCTCTAGCCTAGACTTCTAAATTTTGTGCGTTAGGTTACAAAGCGTTTTTATGTTCATTGAAATTTATTTTACAGTTGATCTTTCTTAAGAAGTTTTCCTTTAAGGTTCATCGTGTGATGTAGATATACAATTCCTAAATATGCAATCTAAGATGATAAACAATCGTTTATTTCTCTTTTTGTATTGAAAATCCTAGCTACTAAGGAAGGAGAAGCGAAATTCTTTCAACATAGAGCAGAGAGCACACACTAAGACGCAGTATCCTAAATCAATCTCCATAAGCAGTCTAAATGAAAATTCACATGCATGTATTTGTTTTCCGCTTTCTGAATGTGTGAATGACAGAAAGAATGCTAAGTATATATCTGAACTATTTTTCTTTCAAAGCGACAGTACTAACAATTTTCTTTTCAAAAAACAAAAGGAAGACTAAGACGACACTTTGCAAGTTTGAATTGAAAACTGCTTTTGACACTTGAAATACTATTAATTCAAATCAAATACAAGAGAAAATGTGTAATCAACTATCAAAAGAAGAGGATTCTTTTCTCTGACTGAAAACAACACTTGCAACACTTTCAAATCAAAAGACGACAGTTCGATTAAGCTACTGTTTGCGAAGGAGAACTGTAAATGGTGAAAAATACATAAAAACATTCACAATTCTTTATATAATGGAGGCTGAATAATGCAAAGGAATGGAGATTCAATAGTGGTATACTGATCACAGACAACGAAACTACTGAATAAAGCTGAAGACAATGAAGAGAAAACCAAAATCTGGAGGCAGAAACAGTCTTACCTAATCATCGCATCTGTAACACATGGAAACAGGGATGCATCTCACCTGCAGCACACGGGAGGTGCGATGCATCTAGACTACCAATGAGAGATAGTGCGATCGTCTAGGGACGAGACTAGGTTTGGTTTTTTGCTCACAGTTTGTAGCTTAGTTCAGGGATTTAGGCTGAGCTAGTGAATTCAGTAAACACAAAGCATAGGGGCTGATCTAATGAGGTATCTTGAGCTACCACTAGGGCATTTAGGATGTTTGCAAGTCAGATGTTCAGTCCATAAACTAACCCAAAGATTGATTGAAGCAGCGTTGATCTACTTTAGAGTTGCATAGCAAAAGCAGTTCGAAGGCTAGCTGGCTTAACTTCAGGCTCTGTCTGTAGTTTATAAAGCAAAAAAACATAAACAAGTAAACAAGCTATTCTCTCCCCAGCGGACTCGCCATTTTGTTATCGGGAAAACTAGTGTCCATTCAGAGCTGTTAGTCCCACTAATATGGGTAGCTATCTTAGAAAAAAACAAACTAAAGTCACTTGTGTTTTCCTTTATGAGAGATAGAAGAGAGAGAAGTAGAGAGTGCCAACCTCAGTCTTTCACTTGGCTCCTTGCTTGTTTCCTCTCCCCTTTGACAGATCTTTGCCACTCCTTTCTCATTTGTCCCACTTCAAAGAACACCTGTAGATTCAAAGTGGAATAATACCATCAAAGCATAGAGATCTATAACCATAAACAATATAGGATTAGATATATATTAACCATACAAATGCATATATCAATACAAGTTTCAGAGATATACAAGAATATGGAGGAAAACTCAAGTAGATTTATTGATAGAAGTAGTAGAAGAGAGGATTACAACCCATTGGTCTGACCCAGAACCATCCTCCCAGCATGAAAGCCCTCTTCACCTCATGAAAAGCTAGATCACCCAACACTATGATGTTCCACAGAGAAACCAACAACACTTCCTTACAAGATACAAAATTCCAGCCTCCTGGATCTCTAGGATGAGGGATCCATATATAGATATTTGTAGGTGGGTGAGTCAGCTTTTGGGCTTTTGATTAGTGTCATTTCTCTGATAGTTCTTGGTTCCACTTGGAGATTTCATGATCTCTTACTCATCCCTGGGTGAATTCAGAGAGGCAAGTTTCAAATGAGCAGTTTCTAGAAGATTCTCTAGGTTTCCACCTAGCCAACTGCCTCTGCCATTTGTCTCATCTCGCTCATCACACCCTACAGAAGGGTTTTTCAGTATGCATCACACTTTCTACATGTAGTAGGGGAGATGCATCGCACCCTTAGCACTGAGCAGTCTGTATGGTCCAGTTTTGACCAGTTCTGAGTAGTTTTTCAAGGAGAACTTCTGGGAGATGATGTAATTAGCCAACCTTGTTCCTTTAGGGTGTGTTACAACACTTTTGGTGGCTTAGAAGCCCTTGGTTTATGGACATATGAGATTGGGGTTGCAGTGCCCAAATATATCTATAACAAGCATGTATCCAACATCAAGCGCATGTTCGCTACATGGTTCCTAACCAACCCAAATATAGTTCAACCATCAAAATAGACCTCCAAGAATTTATGGATATATTCCCTGAATTCCACAACAACTATGCTCGAAAATATGGCTAGCGCATTCTTCAATCCAAACAGAATTACAATGTATTGAAAGAAACCCCACTCTATCGTGAAGGTTCTCTTGCTCCTATATTTTGGCACGATATTGATCTGATGGTACCATGAGAACCCATCGGTAAAAGAATATGCTTCCTAACCACCTACATTGTCCAACACCTCATCTGTGAATGGAGTTGGGAAGGGATCATGTACGCACACATCGTTCAACTTTCTGAGATCCATGCATATTCTTATTTCATCCTTCTGTTTCTTCTATTTTACTACCATCGGGCTTACCCAGTCAGATTCCTCCACTGCCTCAATGATGCCTGCTGAGAGCATCTTTTCTAATTCTACACGGACCTTTTCCTTGTATTTCAGGTTTAAGCGATACAACCTCTGCTTAACTGGCTTCACATTAGGTTTCAGCGTGATCCTCATTACCCCTCAATCTTTGATTATTCACATTAAGTCCATAAATTGGGTCAGGAATAAGTCATGATATTCACGGAGAAGTTCAACGACCTTTTCCACTATTGCGTCATCCCAGTTATACCCAATCTTCGCGAATTTGGGTTCCACCTCTGTACCAATATTTACCTGCTTAATCTTTACCGATGTGGTGATGTCAGGGTTCTCGATTTGTGGTCCTTGAACTTGGTGTTGGCCTTCTGTCTCGGGAATATCAATGTTCCTCAGATCTTCATCCTCTTCCTCAACAGTTACATTATAACAACCCAACATGAAACTTAACTGAGCAACCCATTCAAGATGAATCATCTTACTGACTCCTGCGGTATCCTAAAGATGGTTGCTTTCACTTCTTGTAGCACTTCATCAGTACTATCCCATCCATCCTAAAAGTTCAAGGTCATCAAAAACCCTTCACGTAGGACATCCCATTCACTTGTCCCATGGCGAAGCTCTGTTTCTATATACCAGTTCATTGGTATAACATACAGGGTGTGACAGAACAGGTGCACCCACTTCGGTTGTGGCTTTTCCCCATAGGGTTGTGTCCATTTGGCTAAATGTATGTGCGGATCATCCTGCCCATTATATGTATCTGTCAATTGCACTCTAGGCTTCCCAAACTCTGTGCGCATCATCCTCCTACATGTGCGCCAATCTTCAAAGCTCCCTTTGTAGTACCCCACCACCTCGCAGACGTAGCTTGCAGTACCCAATTTAAGACATGGAAACATGTCTTTTTTGACACCTCCCTTTCGAATCTGTCCAAGAAAGCATCTACCTCACCTAATCCATCATAAGTAGGGAAATCTCTCACTTCTGTTGATACGCTATGTATTGACCTTGTCATCGTATTACAATTAAGCATGGTTACCTTGTGTAACTGGTTCTTCCATCGTTCTATCTCCTCATCCAAATCTGAAGTGCACAAGCTTTCGTGCTCCCATGATATTTGTCCATCCGCGGGTGAATTTACCTAGTCTTTCTCTCACGCGGTTATCTTGTAGATGCAGTCCAAATAATCGTCGCTTTCATAGTCGCGCACCGGCTCTGTATAGCGCGATCCTTCAGCAGGGTCCAAGGGTATAACTACGCATATAGACTTCTTCTAAAAACTCATCTTGCACTTCTTCAGATTAATCACCCCGTTCATGTCAGTGGCCCAATCAATTCCTAAGAGTGCAGGGTAGGGATTGTTATCATCAACAATCTCTATCACCTCAAAATTTGTTAGCACGCTCGCTCCCTTAATATCCATGGTGATTCCCTGCAATTTCCGAAGGGGTATTATCTTATGTTGGTTCGCCATTCGCAGCTGAATAGGAGGCCACTGCAACGTAGGCCTCCCCATGCACTCCCTTTTCTACTTCGGTAGAATGTTCGCGTTCGATCCTAAGTCCAAAACTACTTGGTCCATCTCATATTCTCCAATTTGCACGGTTAGCTTCATTTCTCTCCCCGTCCTTGTCTTATTCTTTCCAATCCTTCGGACTACATGGGGTTCTCCTGGTGTGGTCCCAGCACATCTATTAATGAGTTCCTGTAGTCCCTTTACAACCTTACTTCACATATTAGCTTCATGCATGTTTCTAGGAACATCGTAAGCATATATGGGTCCATTTCCGGCTTCGGTCTATCTTTGCTTCCTGAAGTGGAGGCATCAACGAAGCTCTTCTTAGCTTCCATGAAGGTTTCCTTAGCGTGCTCTAAATCAAACTCTACTTCTTTTGTTGGAGCCTTGCAAACCCAAGTACTATCTTCGGGCTGTTTGCCTTTATCATCTCCCATCGCGATTCTACTTTGGAGAACAATGTTCACATTTGGATCTTCCTCGTGCGGCTCAGACCTCATCATCTGTAGGTTCTGAGTCAAGAGAGGTGGTAGCGTTCCCTTGTCGTGTATCTTAGTTATTAGCGTAGGACAATCCTCCGTATCATGATCAAACAAGGCACAAGACAAACATGATGGGCGCATTGAATTTGTAAAATCACGAACATAATGTCCTGGCCCTTTGCAATTGTAGCATATCACTGTTTGGTCAATTTAGTGTAATCTAAATTGCTATTTAAAATGTCAACCCGGGGTTCGTAAACTGACGAAGTGAAGTGTACTATATGTACTAGATAACCATTTCCTTAGTCTTTTGTCGTTTTTTAGTTTTTTAGTTTGTTTTTGGATTTATCTTTCCCTAATGTGTGATGGCGAGGATGAAAGTGAAGTATGGAGTGTAGATGGTGATGGTTTCTACAGTGATTTTCTCAAACTTGAAAGTGCTCAAAATAAAGCTTTAAAACAACTAAATTGAAATCAATTCTTAACAGGAAATAAATGCATCAAACAGTGAACTAATGACAATGGCCCAGTATCCTTGCTGCTGAATGAAAAGAAAGTAAAAACTAAAAGCAACTCAAACTAAAAGCAGAGCAACTAATTCACACTACTTAAACTCTTCAGATCCTTTACCCTTCAGCTCAATCTACCTTGTGGGAAGTAACCATGAACAAGTCAAGCAGTATGATATATAAATAGCAAGAAATTAAATTGCATAAAAGAAACTAGTCACACTACTTGAACTCTTCAAATCCTTTACCTTTCAGCTCAATCTACCTTGTAGGAAGTAACCATGAATAAGTTTAAGCAATATGATAACTAAATGGCAAGAAATTAAATTGCATAAAAGAAACTATTCACACTACTTGAACTCTTCTGGTCCTTTACCCTTCAGCTCAATCTACCTTGTAGGAAGTAACCATGAATAAGTTTAAGCAATATGATAACTAAATCACACTACAGTTAGTAATATTATGATTTATTGCTAATAGAGTCACTTGACTATAGAAATAAACCATAAACTGGTGAGAAGTATGATATCTAAATAACAGAAAAATAAATAAGTAAATCACAACTTGGAAATGACAATATTGAAATTAAACTTCAGAAAATGAAAGTTAGCAGGAAGGACAAGATGACCTCATATGCCAATAGTTATCAAAAAGATGAAAATTTGCCCGGGCTGCCTAAAAAAACCTGCAGAAAAGCACTGATCAGTTGACAACTATAAGAAAATAGAGGTAAAAATATAAACAACAGTGAGTTAAGAAACAATGTGTTATGTAGAAGCTAATGATAAAAGAACAAAAACATAATAAAACTAAATGAAAACTTTACAAGGCTTCAGCGCGCAGGGGCCCTCTGCCACTTCAGCCAGTCAACAAGTAATCACACGAATAAGCTCAGAAAAGTCTTCTCATATATTTAAAACATCAACATATAAAAACAGTGGGGTGATAACTAGCAGTTCGGAATTCACATATACAAACAGTTCAGAATTCACATATCCCAAAAAAAGCTTCTTACAACGTTCATCGACGCGTTATTTATAATGCCAAAATGCTAAAGCTAATTAACAGACTCCTACGCTATTAATTGTTTTGCTAAAGACACAGATCCGTTCAGCCGAGATCTAGTGTAACTGTCATCATGTCTATTAAATCTCTGGAGTGGTACCTGTTGGATTCAGGTTTTGGAAATGATCTCCAGGTGTGCTGGTGTCTTCGTGAGCTGAGGACTGTGCCACGTAAAATTCACGTGCTCAAAACAGAGACGTGCTACCACTGAACTCTTTGGTTGGCCTTGTCTTTGACCTTCGTTGACCGTGACCTTCCATGGATGATTTGGCTGATTTGAAGGGACACATTCCATGTATCCGTCACCTGGAGCTTGCCCATGTGGCTCGTTTCTTCATAGGACACCTGTAGCACAACTTTTAACAAAATAGCCCCGAAATCCTGTACTGGCTGCGGAAACCTGTGCTGGCTGCGGAAACTGACAAGTTTCCGCAGCTGCATGAACAAAAAAAACTAAACCAAACAACAGTCGTAAGCATAGTCAGAAAACCATATAAAAAGTTCTTTTTAGACTATAATGCAATGATTTAACAACTGGGTGGATGAAGTAAGTGGAAAAAGAAAGCTGAGAGGGTGTATAGGAAGGTGCAGGTTTAAGGCTCAACAATCAGCTGTCCACGACCTCTTCCAGGTCCTCCCCCACCTTGGCTACCTTCGTGCCACTCTTGCATTCAGGTCTAGGGGCCATGATTCAGCCTAAACTCTGTAGGTGGGAGTTCTATCCATCATTAACTCATAACTTCTACAAGTGCACTCATCAATTCCTAATTACCTACAAAAGTTACAGAACAACTGTTGTGAATTCTGTGTATACTTCTATAGTAAATGGCAGTTTTTCATAGCATGTTTCCCTCCTATTTGATAAATCACGCACCACAAAGTAGGCACCATGCTAGGTCTTGCTTGTGCCTCCGGTCTTAACGACATCGGTCCTCCTCTCGCGAGGTAATTCATGAACACCGGGCAATGGTCCTTATCATGACCCTGACCCTTGCATTTTATGCACCACACCTATTCACGCACTTCTGGTCGAGCTGTCATATCCTGTTTCAGAATCTACAACTCAAGGCATAAGTTTTTCAACTGCGCATTGATCTGCTGAACTCCTAAGTTAGGAGCCTGCATTGGGGTCTCATGTAGTCTCATTGCAATATCCAAGGCTTCTTCTTGAGTTGTTAACCTCTGTTGCGACAATGCGTTCCTCAAATGCGGCATTAGCGATGCTACGAACTATTCACGATGTTGTCCATCCGTCAAAGTCATATTAGCTTCACGAATTGTGCACTTCAGCCTCTGATCCAACTCCCAAGGAGTCTTGCCTGGTAGCATTGTGATCTCTTTGAACCCAATGATCGACTGTGCTTTTGACTTCGGCCTGCTAAACTCCTTATTTAACGCAGTTTGGATATCCGCAATCCCCGCATTTGGATTGTCATTAGAATGCTTAATATACCAGGTCAGCGCACGGTCCCGCAGGGTGCTAACCAGTGTCGCTTTCTTTATATTATCATATGTAACTCCCTGTGCTTCCCATACGACTCTTATCACAAACCAAAACTGGACCAGATCCTCATTTCCTACTCCTTTGAACACAGGAAACTTTATCGTGTTTGCCATATTGACTCACGGTAGTGGCGGAGGTGGTATAGGTGAAGATGAAGGTGAAGGCAGTGAAGCTGGTGATGGTGTGGGTGGGTGTGTTATGCGCGGAATCCTTTGCCTTATCAAATGGATCACACTTCATGAAGAGACCTTCGCAAGCTCTTCCTTGTCCCTTTGCGGAGGTGAAATCAAAGGGCTATTCTCTGGTCCCTTACTTCATTTCTGTAGGTTTTTCCACTTCGCGTAACTCCAAACATCAAGGTAATCACATAACCCTCTTTTCACACAATAACATTTTAATCCAAGTATTCAGAGAATTTACATACTTACCTCGCGGTCCTTTGAGGAAGCGTCACTCTGCCTTGCTATAGTTGACTGAAGTATTTATCGTGAACTCAGTAATGAATCCTCCTATAATTCGATTGAGCTAATGATCAACATTGCGCGGGATCTTATCGTTTGATTCTTCCAATCAGCATGCCAACTCTGGGGTCCACACAATAGGATTGTCAAGTTTCCACCTTCCTTAGCTATCTGTTAGTTTCGCAATCCACTCATATAGCTTAGTAGGGAAACATGCGAAGAATATTTCGTGGATCTCTATGTACAGGTAGCAGTCTAACCACTCTTCTTTTGTCAGTCGCGGATTCCTGTTCTCTTGTGCCGCGAATTCGTAAATTCTCCTATCCAACCAACCTTCAATTTCCTTCTTAGTTGGATTCCAATGATATGAAATCAGACATCTCTATGTAGATTCCGGTCTCGACAACGAAACCATTTGTTAGCTTGAGGGGGCCTGACCCAGGTTCAGAGTTAATTAGCCAAACAAATCCCTACACTACTGGCCCTTTTGGCAACAGCCGCGGAGCGTGGACTAAGGTCTCACCCGAAGCAGTACGGGGTGATGTTTAAACCAAGTTTCTGCACCCTTGAGATGTATGAGGGGTTGGTTTAGTCCAATTGTGAATACCTTCACGCAAGTTATTTTGCACATTGCCCTAACCTGCGAGGCCTTCACGATCTGTTATAATCACATTTGTGCAGCCCTAACCACGGGCTGAGATGCTTTCGCGCTGCTAAGCAGTGATCTGCGTTAATTCCTCAAGTTACACCACAAATCTTACTTATCTTCTTATAACTGTTAGTCAGCTTTGCGTAAACAAATACTTTGTCTTATATTCTCTTAGTCAACATCATCATATAAGTTCGCACATATAAACAGTAAAATTGCAATTCATACCCAATATACTCAATGCATAAAACAGGAAAATATATGCATAAATGATATAAAACCTCTCTCTATTACTTCTCCAAAGGTTACATACTCGACTCGACCTGTGCACTCAGCTGCAGGGGTCCGCGCACTTAGCTGCGGACTACTAGGCCTGTGCGCACTCAGCTGCAGAGGTCCGCGCACTTAGCTGCGGACTATTAGGCCTGTGCGCACTCAGCTGCAGAGCCTTCTCCTACTCTATGACCTAAAACTCGACTCTACACTTAAATAAGACTCAATTTTTTATCATTCATTCATCAATTGGTTCCTTCTTTTTACAACTTAGAGCCTCGCTCTATTTATACAATCCCATGGTCTGTGGACCATGGGTAGATCTCTAAAGCCGACATTACATTTACAAAAATGAGGGCGGACAACCCTATGACTCATTTACAACTTTGCGCTTCGCGCCTACAAAATGCAAAGCCTTTACATCGGATTTAGTCAAAATCTGAGCTTTAAGCCCCAAAACTTCCCTTGGGTGATCTCGCGCCCAACACACCTCATCTCACAGGTATGCCTCATGGGGTAACAAAAGCATTTCTCATTTTATTAACATGTAGGTGCTTGCGTAGGTAGGTCAAAATAAATATCGGGAGATATGTATAGCTATGTATTGATAGTTATTAGTATCGATTTACTTTACAGGCTGAAAGAGTAAAACTAGGCCTTGAAACCTTTATATTCTTAAAGCCTTTGCTGAATAAAAACAAACAAAGTCATATACATAATTATTCCAACGGTGAAAAGTCAATTCACTTTCTCACTCTAGGAACATCATAAATCCAGTATTAAAAGTGACAGATAAAGAAATAATGATGGCAAATGAATCAATAGTGGCCACTACTCCACCTGGTCCATAGTGCTAGTCACCTTGTGTTAGTATCACTTGTTTTCTTACCACGCAGGTAGATTCGTGAAGTGAAAGGTCATCCTTCAATAGCGATGTGGTCTTACCTTCCCCATGAACGCTAGTGAGTTAATAGCTTACCTAACAAGGAGAAGAAACTGATTCAATTTCTTGATTAGGTAATCAAAGTACTAATGAGACAACTCGAGGTATGGGTAACTCATTTAATGGCTCGCACTGACAGCACATAAGAATTCTGCTCACTGATTCAATTACACAAACTGATTCAATTACTTGATTGGGAAATCGAAGTACTAATGAGACAGCTCGAGGTTTGGCTAACTCATTTGATGGCTCGCGTTGGCGCTGGCACATAATAATTCTGCTCACTATCTAGGATATATAACGCATTGGCTATACTTAGCATTTCTGTAAACCTCTCATTTTTGTAAACCTCTCGTATCGAAGAACTGGAGCAAGGAGGCTCCCGTGCAACTCTTACTAATGTGCCTCTTTGATTTTGATTATTCTTATTTCCATGCTTCTATATATCTATGCGAATATCAAGAATAAGTTATGATTATTCATCTAAGACTACTGGTTTTTTAACGAGCTTTAGCCACATGCCGATGGTTTAATAGGTTCTGTTGGAAATGCTACATCGAGCACCTTCGTATACCTATGCCAAGGCCACATGCCGATGGCAACTGTAATAAAGTAAGATTGACTTTATGGAAGTAGTTGGCTGGTGGCTTGGCTACTTGCTTTTGGCTCTAGGATCACGATTCACGACTGCTCCTGACTGCTGCCCCAGTTGTAACCAGCTTTGCCGGGCAGAGACTTGTTGCTCGACAACCCATCTTGTTTAAGGAAAAAAGCTATGAGGTTGCGAATTGCATGTAAGTATTTGAGTGGAAAGATATATTTTAAAGGATTTATAAACTAAGTTAATGGTTTTACTTGGTTTTTTAAGAATTTCAAAATATTTCAAAAATGATTATCAAATTAAAAATTATTTATATAAATTGCTAATTATTTATATAAATTGCACTTTTCACTATGTAAGGATAATTACGCTAGAAGAGGAGTTTACTAATGATATGATTTTTCTTGTAATTTTTTATAATAAAATGTTTTTATTTTTATTTTTTATATATTAAGTTGGATTGAAATGATATATAAAACAAGGGAGTTGTCTATAATGTGATTTTTTGGAGATTCGGGTGACGGAATCCGGCTGAAGAAATTGAGGTTAAATCTTGATTTGTTGCAGTTAAAATGGTTTTTTAATTGCATATTTGGATTCAGCACCCTGAAGAAACCCTGGGACGCTTTGATTGTGCAGACACTAGCTATTAAACTTACGATTCGAATAAATTGCTACCGGATTTTGATCGGAAAAACCCACCAGAAAAGCTTTCAAAAAGTCGTGTTATATACAACTGCTAAAACAAGTGTAATATGTAATTTTGTTGCTTAATAAGAATTTTTTATGCAAAAAGTAAAATCAATGTTCTAGTATAAGAGTATCATAATGGCTAATATTCCTTTATCTATATGAACTTTATTTATATTCCTAGAAGTTAGTGAAGTTCATTGGAAATGGAAAGTAAGGCTTTACAATGATAAGAAACCCATAATTCCTACATTGGAGTGCACAATTAATGCACATTTTATTTTTTGCAATTTTTAGAATATATACACACCTTTCATGAGGGGAAAGTATGTATGAGACATGTGTTTCCTTGAGGGGAAGCATGTATACCTACTAAAACTCTCTTAAAAGTTGAATTAAGTGAAGCAAGTATGCTAGAGTAGATATATTTTAGCCAATAGTAGGCTATGCTCACTAATTAATCAAGGGAGGTTGATGTAGAAGTAGCCTAGGGGTTTTAGAAATCATATCAACCAAACAGAATATATGATCTAGTTTGAATATATGACCTAGTTTGTTGTTGAGTATTCAATATTTTTTATGTTTTTGAGTCAACCTCCTCTCAAGGAGAGCCTTGGCATGCATCATATATCAATTTAGAGAATTGAGGAAATATAGAAAGTTTATAAATTATATGTAACATGGTATATTTGGAAAGCCATTTTTTTTAATTAAAATAAACCTTGTGTTGCAACATCTTTTAAATGTTTCTAAATAAGTCCTACTTTTAGCTAAAAATATCATTTTTATCACCAAAGTTGTAATGTTGAAGTTTTTAAATTATGATATTACTTTATGTCTTTTAACATTTTTATTGAGAACAAATATCTTTGAGTTATATACTCACATGTTTGATGACATTTGGAATTTTTTTTTTTTTAATTATGTAACACTTATCAATTTAGAGAATTGAGGAAATATAGGAAGATTGTAAGAAATATGTGACATGGTATACTTGGAAAGTTTCTAATAAAAATGAAACTTTGTGATGCAACATCTTTTAAAGTTTTCTAAATAACACCTACTTTTAGCTAAATATGCCATTTTTGGCCACCAAAATTGCAATGTTGAAGGCTGTAAATTATAATATAAAATTATGTCTTTTGATTAATATTTTTATAGCTTATCTACTCACATGTTTGGAAAATATCTTTATAACTTATCTACTCACATGTTTAGTGACTTTTGGAATATAGAAACATTGTAAGACATATATGACATGGTATATTTGAAAAGTCAATCTAATTTTTTAAATAAAAAAAATGTTGAACTGCAATATCTTTTAAAACTTTTTAAATAATTCCACTTTCAGTTAAAGATGTAATTTTGACCAAAATTATCATGTTAAAGTTTGTAAATTATAATACAAAATTATAATTTTAAATCTTTTTATTAAAAACAAATATCTTTAAAACTTATACATTCACAAACATTTTAAAATTTTTTAAATAACTCCATTTTCAACTAAAAATATACCAAAATAGTAATTAAAATTTATAAATTATATTTTTCTAACATTTTCCTAAAAACAAATATCTTTATGGCTTATATATTCACATACATTTTGACCACAATTTTTTTGAAAAAACAAAAAGGCAATTAGGCACGAAATCATACGCTATGTATTCATATTATATGTACCATTTTGTTTTTACCTATTTAACTGTTTCACATTTTATAATAAATTAAAATAATTTTGTAATTCAATTTCAAAATTCAAATAATGAAAAGGAAAACGAAGAAAGCAAAGAACTTGGAGTGTGTATATACATACACAACAAAAATTCAGGTATGGGCAGATTTATATTTCCCGGGTTTGCTGACCCTGTTACCATCTCTGTCTTAAAACGGTAGAAACCATTAGAAATGTAAAAAGTTGCATTGTGTTTAGGATACCATCAACTGGCGATAGATTGCGTTACGTGTGGAGTGACGGAACGTTTATTCCAAAGATATAAACTGGGTGGGATTTTTTATAAATTGATTTTAAATATTAAAATTTTAGAGATTAGAGTTAGTGATGAGATAGCTTATATATTAAGGGTCTCTAAAAATTTAAACACTTCGATTCCAAACACCAAAATTCTAAAAATCAAAATTAAACAAACTCCAAAAACCAAAATTAATAATAAAACATACTATTATCTTAATGATGGCAACAATGGTTGCTAACAACACCAGCCCTGGAATGAATCTAGTCCACAAAATTTCACACCCTCTGCCCCCCTCCACGAAAAAGGCAGAGCTGCAAATAACTCCCTGGGCTTTCACGTACAGAGCTAATAGGTTGTTTTTAGTCTGATTTTTTGGAAGTTTTTTTATAAGTTTTTCCTATTTAATTTCTCTACAATCTGGAGGAATTTAATGAAATCACAAGTTTGATAGGTAAGCTTGCCTTAGTGGTTTTTCAGGATGCTAAATCCATATCTACTATCAAAAAAACAGTTTAAATAACCCAAATCAAGATTTAACCTCAAATTTTCCCATCAAATTCTTGTAATCCAAAAAATCACACTAAAAACAACTCCAATTATTTATATCATCAAAAAATTTTGCACAATCAAAATTTAACTGTGGAATATGTACGATCCTAATCGGTACACCTATAAATAGGTATTTCGAAAATAAAGAATATTGTGCATGCATCTTAGTTTTTTAAACAAATTTCAAACTAAATTGGAATTTCAAACTAAATTGGAATATGATTTTTATAAAAGTCTAAAATCCTTTATGATTTTTATAAAAGTCTAAAATCATTTTTATTACAAATGAATTTCTAATCCAAAAAAATAAAATTGATGATAAATATTAAATTTAAAAAAATGTTTTATTTAAAATATTTAATTGAAAGTTAACCAACTGATTATAATATACTTTGCCTCCGAAATAAATATGTTAAACTGATTATAATATATTTTGTCTCCAGAATAAATATTCTAAACTGAATTGGTGTTATTTATACAGGAAGTTATTTTTTTTTTACTGGAATTTAGCTATTTTTTTAGAGGTTTGATTATGAATATATGAGTGTTTGAATTATTTTTTAAACATCTTAAAATTAAACTGTGAACCAAATCTCTAAAAAAATTTAGAGAAATTTAACCAAAACATACTGAAATTTCCACTATTTTCAAACTAAAATTATATCATCGTTATACTACTCTATACTGAACATTGACTTCACCTGACTTCACCAAATCTGTAAATTTGGTAATGGCAGAACACTGAATACAAGGATATGAATGTGATATCGACCTCAAATAACACAAACTGTTACCCAGAGTTACCAACAGAAGATATTCCATCCCAATACAAACACAGTCAGTTATAATTACACACACTTGATGGTGTACAAGGGCTCTTCACCGCTCTCATGCTTTACACATGCAACCAAAGAAACAATGTTCCCATTCCCCACCATTAACGGGCACGGCTTGAATGTTTGTAAATACCGTAAATAGACATGACAGTGAGTATCATAAAGATTATGACTCCAACAAACGAAGTAACTATAGCGGCGGCCGTATGGTGGCAGAACCGACCAAAATTATCGCAGATTTTCAGCCACTGAGTGTGAGAATTACCCTTGTAGCCAACATACGCAATGGCGGCCGCTGCTGAGGCCCCTGATGATACTAGCGCCACCATCACCTGGACACAATTAAAGATAGGATTAGTTTAGCATGTTATAGCATCCACATCCCCTTCTTTAACGCGATTATAGATTTGGGTCTTTGAATATCCACATCCCCTCCTTTAACTCGATTATACATTTGGGTCATGGAAGGGCCAAGAGTGAGATCTCATTTCTGGGAATAGGGCCAAGAGTGAGATCTCATTTCTGGGAATGTTTCCAATGAGGAGCTTATTTATGGTTATTTTAAAATATTTTTAAAATTGTGAATTTAAATAAAAATGTAAATAAATATTTTTTGAGTTAAATTTGGTTTATGTTTTTAACTAATTAATGGGTTTATTTTTGGTTTTTTGGACAAATTATATTAATTAGTTTTTAATGATGTAATTAATCTGAAATTCATTTACAATATAGATCACAAAAGTCTTAAATCTAACTCAAATAAACATAATTAAAAATTAAAAATATTAAAAATTCAAATTAAAAGCAATCTCTATATTCACAGTTGAATTTGAATTAACTTTTCCATAACCCAAATCTACAGCTTGGTTTAGGATGACCATCAATTCAAATAAAAAACCATCTCCAAATTCACAGTTGACTTTGAATTGGCTTTTCAATAACCCAAATCTATAGTTTGGTTAAAATGACCATCAGGTCTAGGAGTTGAAACATATTGTTATCCACCCATTAAACCAAACTATCTAGTTGGATTAGTTTGGTTAAGGATGACCATCAGGTCTAGGAGTTGAGACATATTGTTATCCGCCCATTAAACCAAACTATCTAGTTGGATTAGTTTAATTTGTTACACCATGATGCAGACATGTTGCCACTTAGGTGTTGAAAGATGTTGCTATTGCCAGGCAGAGTGGATTGTTTTCACCATGCTCCCCACTCTTTTTGGAACTTCAGTCATTTTAAAAAGTTATAAATTCAACTGTTATTGAGATATGTTGCTGTTGCTTGACTTTGACTAAGTCAGTGGATTGATCTCACCACTCTCCTCACCCTTCTTTAAAGCTTAAAGATACTATCTTTCAAGATTCAAATCCAGTTAGAGCTGGGTTAAACTAATCAGTACAATGATTTCACCACTCTCCTCACCCTCCTCTGTTAAACCAATCAGTACAATGATTTCACCACTCTCCTCACCCTCCTCTGATGCTCTGCTACTCCGGGAGGTCACAAGATCTAAATCCAAATGTTAGCAGTCTGGACTCTCGCTTGGGGTTATTGAGCAAGGTGGTTCATTCCCAGTGAGCCAAGAGAATCCTGGATTCAGACATATTAGTTACAGTATGAGAGAATATTGGGCATTTCAATTATATTGAATTTATGTCGAAAGTTTGGGGAATATTTTGGAATTTAATGATCAAGAAAATAATTAAATAATTGATATTTTAATGGTTAGATTCTAAAATATTCCTCAAATCTGTGGATTCTTTAAAGATATAAAATTAATTTTTACCTTGTAAATTTTAGAAATATTTTGAAATCTAACCCATATACAAATAATACACATAGCAGTGCTTACCAAATCGACCACAGCCACCAGAAAGGCAGGCTTGAGAGAGTACACGCCTGATTTGAACGCGAGTCTTCCTCCCGGAATCAACGAAAGCACAGTGTACCCACATGCCATTGCGTTCGCAACTACAAAAAATCTGCAAAACATTTGCAATACGTAAAATCAAGAGTATGGTTTAAAACTCTAATAATTTTAACTGGGATAACCTAATAAAATCATCATTAGTCCCCAAAATACATGAATGCAGGAGAGTAGTAATATTTGGCAGATGCAGAGGTAATGATGGTCGCGCCAAAAGGATCCAGAGGAACCTGAATGGCCACCATCGCCGTTTGCTTGTTTGTCCTCATTGTTGAAACCATAATTCCATCTGCCGTGCGGGAACAATAAATAGCAACGCAAAACCACTTCAGAAAACTACAGCACATTTCGCACCGCTTTTGGCAAAAAGTGGTTTATGTCAGAGGGCCTCCGAACACCCCGATCAGCTGCCACGCGTCCACTTGTCCAGTGTACGAACTCAAAACCACCCACTCCCCGAACTCAAAACCACCCACTCCCCGGAAGCTAAAGTTCGTTTGTTTTGTGTGAGGTTGGTGAGCGAATTGCGTCCGATGTGAGGTTGGTGAGCTAATTGCGTCCGATCAGGTCAACGGACAAGGATTTCATACAACCTGCCAGAAAGTTAATTTTGCTTTTACCACACGTTTTATTTAATGCATTTAATGAAATGTCATAGTCTTAGGTAAAATCTTTAAAGTTTTCATACGACATATATTTTTTTTTAACCCATATGTAATATGTGTGTGTTGACTTTTATTTATTATTGCACACGGGTGGAGAAGCAATTTTGGGTTCGCCGCAGCGAATTCAAAATGAGAAGGCAATGTAATTTTTTTTTATTTAGAATATATGGTAATGAAAAATTTCACACACTGGTGAATGTGAATTTTTTTTTTATTTTATAGTAGTAAACTTATGTAAGAATTTCTATTCTTACACCAGTAAATGTAAAAGCTATTTTACAGCAGTAAATGTGAAAAGAAGATTTTACACAGTGGTGTAAAAATCATTTGTAATAGCAGGCATAATATTTTGTTTTTTGTGAAACTTTTTGGTGAATCCCTCACAATAAGAGGAAGAAATATATATCAGAGTTTTTATTAATGAATATAAAGGTTTTATTGGTGTGAAACACCTTTGTCCTCAAAATTTTATTTTCTTTCCTGTGCAAAAGATCCTGAGGAGAAAAACAGAGCATTGCTCTGTATTCAGTTTGTTTGTTTGTTTTTGGGATTTTACCAGAAAAATACCCAAAAGTGGTATCAGAGCAGGTTTAGGCTCTTTGAAGACAACAAAGAAGCTGAAGGGAGGAGTCTTTTGGTTGCAGCAGTCAGTTGTTTTAAAATATACAGTCAAGAAATTGAAGCATAACTAAGGATGCAAGGAATGGCCAGCACAAGCACTGGTATGGGTATGTTTAACACCCAGCTCCCACAATTCAATGGGAAGAACTATGACTACTGGGCAATAACCATGAAAGCCCTGTTTGCCTCTCAAGACTTATGGGAAATAGTTGAAGATGGTTTTGAAGAACTAGCAGATGAAAATGAATTTAATAGATTAACTCAGGGAGAGAAAGATCT
>APFE031282190.1:158173-175219 GCA_000404065.3 Pinus taeda | reverse complement strand
ACCAAATGAAAGAGGTAAGAAGTTCAGAAACTTGAGTGATATTTATGATGAAGGAATGAATTCCTTATTTGCCTTGTTTTGTTATGTTGATGATCCTATTCATTTCGAGGAAGCAATTAAAGATAAGAAATGGATAGAAGCTATGGATGAGGAGATGAATGCCATAGAGAGAAACAAAACATGGGATTTGGTTGAGCTACCAAAAGGTAAAGAAGTCATTGGAGTGAAATAGGTTTACAAGACCAAAAGCAATGCTAAAGGCAAGATAGAAAGGCACAAGACAAGGATGGTTGTCAAAGGATACAAGCAACAGCATGGGAGAGATTATGAGGAAACTTTCGCACCGGTTGCAAGAATGGAAACCGTGATAGCAGTGTTGTCCATAGCAGCACGAAACAAGTGGAAAATTTACCAAATGGATGTGAAGTCAGCATTCCTGAATGGAGTGTTAATGGAAGAGGTTTACATTGAACAACCTCTAGGCTATGAGAAGAAAGGTGAAGAGCACAAAGTGTGCAAATTGAAGAAAACTCTTTATGGGTTGAAGCAAACGCCAAGAGCATGGTACAATAGGATAAACCCCTATCTACTGGAGAATGGATTTGACAAATGTGAGGGAGAACCCACAGTCTACATCAAAGAAAAAGATGGTAAATTGCTAATTGTTGTGTTATATGTTGATGATGTGATTTTTACAGGTAATGACGACTACCTCATTGAAAATTTCAAAACAGTCATGAAAGAGGAATTTGAAATGACTGACATGGGTTTGTTGAGATACTTCTTAGGAATAGAAGTAGATCAAAATAAAAATGGAATTTTTATCTCTCAAACAAAATATATAAATGAAGTGTTGAACAGATTTAATATGCAAGAGTGCAAGGCAGCAATCACTCCCACACTAATGGGATTAAAACTCAGCAAAGAGGACAACAGCAAGGATTTTGATCCTAGTCTGTACAAGAGCATAGTTGGCAGCCTTATGTATTTAACTGCAACTAGACCTGACATAATGTTTGTTGTTAGTTTAATTTCCAGATTCATGGAGAGGCCAAAGGAAGCACATTAGCAGGCAACAAAAAGAATTTTGAGGTATGTCAAAGGTACTAGAAGACTTGGGATTTTATATACTACCTCAGAATGTTCAAATTTAGTTGGATAAACTGATAGTGATTGGGTAGGAAGTGTAGATGATCAGAAAAGCACTTCCGGTTATGTATTTCACATGGGTTCAGGAGCCATTTCATGGGCTTATAAGAAACAGCCTATCGTGACGTTGTCTACAGCAGAGACAGAATATGTGGCAGCTACAGCAGCAACATGTCAAGTAGTTTGGATGAGAAGGATGTTGAGAAGCTTAGGCCAGGAGCAGGGAAAAGCGACAGTGATTTTTTGTGACAATAGCTCAGCTATTGCATTATCAAAGAATTCAATGTTTCATAAGAGAACGAAACACATTGACACAAGGTTTCATTACATCAGGGAATTGGTGAGCAATGGAAAAATTGCCTTAGAACATTGCAGGATTCAAGAACAAGTTGCAGACATTTTGACAAAGCCACTGGACCAGAAAAGCTTTGAGTTTTTAAAAAAATGTTTGGGTATGACTGAATGCCCACTTGAAATTAAAGGGGAGTGTTGAAACCATAATTCCATCTGCCGTGCGAGAACAATAAATGGCAACGCAAAACCACCTCAGAAAACCATAGCACATTTCGCACCGCTTTTGGCAAAAAGTGGTTTATGTCAGAGGGCCTCCGAACACCCCGATCAGCTGCCACGCATCTAGTGTACGAACTCAAAACCACCCACTCCCCGGAAGCTAAAGTTCGTTTGTTTTGTGTGAGGTTGGTGAGCGAATTGGGTCTGATCAGGTCAACGGACAAGGATTTCATATAACCTGCCAGAAAGTTAATTGTGCTTTTACCACACATTTTATTTAATGCATTTAATGAAATGTCATAGTCTTAGGTAAAATCTTTAAAGTTTTCATACGGCATATATTTTTTTTTAACCCATATGTAATATGTGTGTGTTGACTTTTATTTATTGTTGCACACGGGTGGAGAAGCAATTTTTGGGAAGAAGAAAAAGACTACCGACAGCGAATGAAATGGATTCTTTCTTACAGGTGCATGTAATGGTTTCAAAATGAGAAGGCAATGTAATTTTTTTTTATTTAGAATATATGGTAATGAAAAATTTCACACACTGGTGAATGTGAATTTTTTTTTTTATTTTACAGCGGTAAACTTATGTAAGAATTTCTATTCTTACACTAGTAAATGTAAAAGCTATTTTACAGCAGTAAATGTGAAAAGAAGATTTTACACAGTGGTGTAAAAATCAGCAGAGTATTTTGTTTTTTGTGAAACTTTTTGGTGAATCCCTCACAGTAAGTGGAAGAAATATATATAAGAGTTTTTATTAATGAATATAAAGATTTTATTGGTGTGAAACACCTCTATCCTCAAAATTTTATTTGCTTCCCTGTGCAAAAGATCCTGAGGAGAAAAACAGAGCATTGCTCTGTATTCAATTTGTTTGTTTGTTTTTGAGATTTTACCAGAAAAATAACCAACATCCATCACGATTGCAGCAACAAGCGTGGCGCAAATTGTTAGCAGTCTCAATATCCAAGCCACCACAAAAAAATTCTTGTTCACAGGAGGAGACACGCCATCAATTCTCGGATTTCTATCAACCCCGAGGGCCTTATTATCTGTGTAAGAGTCGCTGGCATTAATTTGAGATTCCATTTCTCAGTACCCTTCAATCACAAAAACTCTCTTCAGACTGAGATGCATATATACACGCAGAAATCTTTACGTGTAAGTTTGTAAGTTAATAAATATTTTTCTAATGGGTGCCGTGCGAACAAGTTATACTATATTTATTTCAAAAAAATAGATGGCGCTGATAATTATATGTGGAATCGAGACAAATTCGCCATGATCGATTGCAGGTCGAGGCAAAATTTGAGATATGCCCGGCCCCGCCCGGTGGAATTGCAGAAGTTGGTCAATACACTCATTTGAATTCTCCTTATCCGTTATTTGCATCCTGATCTTTTGAGTAATTCTGAAGGATTTATGCTTTGAAGACGTTATTCTGAGACCAGCCAAACATGATAAGATACCCTCCTACAATATTATTAATATTCTAATATCATTCTGTTATCAGTTTGATGGCTGATGGAAGTCTCCTTCCATAAATAAATAAACATGATGACCACAGCAAGACGCAAAGTTTAAGGAAAACTATGAACATTGAAGCGTCTATCAAATAAATAATTGATTTGTTAGAAGAAGGTGACAATCAATATGGGGTTACACTGTGCATCGATATCAGGCATTGGATTTTTATAAAACAAATTCCTGCCAGACACATTTCAAACATAAAATTCATTTGAAACCATAATTTAAGGAATGGTTACAAATTTCTGCGCGACACGTTTCAAACATAAAATTCTGTTGAAATTTTAATTCAAGGAACTGTTTAATTATCAAATTTAGATGTATATTTATTGGTTTTGGTTCATCTAAGTGATTAGTGGTATATGGAAAAAGTGGTATATGTATTGGTTTTGGTTCATCTCGCTGATATTAACGGTACATGGGAAAATAAAAGAATAATTTTTTTTTGTTGAGAAAAAGACTTAATTATATGTATGAAGATAAATAGAATTACATTTTGCATATAGACAAACAAGAGTGTATTTAATGGTATATGTTCAAATCCATTAGGGAATAGAAGAACGAAAAATATTTATGGTTAATTTGAAAAATACCAATGGTCATAAAAATAACCAGGTCTCCCAACAGAGGATATAAAACTTTACATCGAAAACCTCATGTTCCTTAAAAAAACACAAAAGATATTTGTGGTCAATTTGAAAAATATCAATGGTCATAAAAATAACCAGGTCTCCCAACAGAGAACATAAAACTTTACATCGAAAACCTCATAATCCTTAAAAGAAAGACACAAAAAAAATCATAGTATACAACTCGTAAACAAATTTGATAAAAATCAAAGCATGCTGCAGAAATACAAGGCAAAAACTTGAGAATAGACAGGATAGCATTCATAAACCCAACTCAAATCTCACTAACAAGCAAGTTTGAAAGCCAAAACCCTGAGCGATATAAGAGTGCACTGAGAGCGGCAAACAAAGCCATAGTGACCAAAGCAAGGAACAACTTCAAGGCACACATATGTAGACCCCAACCGGAGACAACTAACAACAACCCACAAGCAACATTGGAAGTGACCAAAGCAAGGAACAACTTCAAGGCACACATATGTAGACCCCAACCGGAGGCAACTTACAACAACCCACAAGCAACATTGGAATGATGGCAGCAGGGCGAAGTTAACTGAGGAACACTAGCAAACCCCGACCAGAAGAAGCCTGCACCATCTAGATGGCGAAGACAACATCATAGCGAAACCAACATAAAAGGAGAGGCACCGACAACAAGAAGGAAAAACCAGTGGAGGAAGGCGAGGCTACGGTGGAAACCAAAATGGACCAAGTGCAAAGACCGCAACAAAAGCACCCAAGCATGGGCCAACGAGATGAGTGTCTCACCACAAAAGAAGGTGCAAGCTACGACCAAAACCAGAGAAGAGATCTGGCTGGTTCCCCGGTTGGCCCTCTCCAAAACGAATAATTTTTTTTTAAAGTGAGTGAATTATAGGGTTAAAGTTGTAGAAATTTTTTGTAGATTCAAATTGCAGATTGTAATATGCTAAAACAATTGACTTGAATCTACTTTACTCATAAATTGAAACAATAAACGATTGATGAAATTACAAAGCATAAAAGGGAAATGATTCAATCACACATAACACAATAATTTTCCAAGGAATCCACAACTAAAAATCCCTGTTATCTGCATATTGCGTTAATAAAAAAACATGAGAAGATTACAATGCTTTGCTCAAGCTTGAGCAATCTGTGCACTATCTCAATCTATATCATTGCTTTACAAACAAGCGCCAGCCAATACTTAGCCAAATTTGTGTCCTGCCAAGCTCCTATTTCTTTGTGCACTTTCTTTGGGAATTAGCCCATATTTGATTAGGAAATCCCTTATCCATCACTGTGCAATCCATCATAGGCCTTCCTCTGATTGCATGCACCATGGGCATTCGTGAACTCCAATCTCAATTGGTTCTTTCTATAATCTAACATGCATGAGTTAATTATGAGTGAATATTCAGTTTACTGCATGAGTTAATTATGAGTGAATCTTCAGTTTACTGGTTGAGCAGTGTTGGCTACACCCCGTTGGTTACACCCCACTACTCGATCTCTCACTAATTTCTCCATAAGTTGGAACTAGTTTAACCGAATTTAACTAAGTTAAATTGAATTTAACTCAGTTAAATAGAGTTAAATAATTACAACTCAAAAGAACTCAACTTGAGCACCTAAAATTTAGGAATCACTCTACATGACTCTAGATAGACTTCCAACTCGAATTAACTAAACCAACTAAGTCAAATTAACTTAGTTAACTATTACAAGTTGCTATGAGAAATAGAATTATAATTTAATTTAAGGACACAATTAAATTAAGATTTTGTTGTTGCATTTTTCAACACTCCCTCTCAACAGGAAAGGGATTATCTGCTACCCCAATCCTACCTCTGTGGAACTCGAATTTGCATCTTGACAATGCCTTAGTCAAAATATCTGCATCCCACTCTTCTGTAGGAATATATTCCAGCAACATGATTCTCCTTTGCACATAATCTCGTAGATGGTGATACTGGATGTCGACATGCTTGAACCGATCATGAAAAAATGGATTCTCAGAGAGTTTGATACAACTCTGATTATATCCATGGCATCAACCCATACTAGTTTTTGCACTGCTTCCTTGAATGAGGATGGCTCAAACTCTCCTCTCATTCATCAGAGCCATGTAGCTAGTATACCGATCTGGTGACCTCCTCTGCCTGCGTTGTGATGTGGGTGATTTCACATTATCTCTAGCATCGTGTATCAATCTGTCAGCCTCTCTGGTGCGCTTCATTCCATCTCTCGAAGTCTCTGCATGAGTGATTGCTTCCACTCTCTACTCCTCTGCATGTGGTTGCTCCACATCATCTTGAGGTTCCTCCTTTGGAGCTAAAATCTCCTCATCTACATGTAATAGAAGCTCCCTCTCAAGGAAACATCTCATGGCCTTCTCTTCTTCGAACTTCACAACTCTACGAACCACTATCATCCTATTGGGTGGAAGGTACACCTGATAAGTGTAGGTATATCAGTGTACTCCACAAATATACCGAACTTAGTTGTTGGCTCTAGCTTATTCCGTGCATCCTTGGTAACATGACAATATACTGATGAACCAAAGATCTTGAAGTGTGCCACATTTAGTTTCTTACCTGAAAATCTTATTCTTGTGTACTCATCCCGAGAATTCGATGAGGGCCTTTGTTCTGCAAATAAACAATTGTATTGCATGCTTCAGCCCACAAGTGTAATGGTAGGCCCTGATCATGTAACATCGTCCGTGCCACTCCCACAATAATTTTGTTCTTCCTTTTAGCCACCCCATTTTGTTGTTGGTTATGAGGTGCTATTAATTCTTGTCGAATGGCTTCTGATGCACAAAAGTTCTTGAATTCACTTGACACATATTCTCCACCATTATCTCTTTTGAGAGATTTAACTTTCTTACCATTATCTTTCTCGACAAGTGCTTTAAATTCATAAAATTTAATGAATTTTTTATCTTTGTTTTGCATGAAGAAAATCAAACACTTACAAGAAAATTCATCAACAAATATTACATAATACCTGTTCTTGGCCATGGAAGCTGATGATAACAATCCACACACATATGAGAGAACTCTATCAAGGATCAGACTATCTTTATCATGAAAGGAAGCTTTGGTGTACTTCCCTAATGTACACCCTTTGCATGTGCCTCTCTGTTTTAGTGTGCACTTGGGAAGTCCTGTAGAAATTTTCTGTATGATATTCAAAGTTTAGTGGTGCAAGTGACCCAATATTCTATGCAACAACTCACTAATGTCTCAGCTTTGTACCTTCTCTGATTTTGTGCTAAAAGCATCACAGTCTTCTACATCCAACTTGTAGAGGTTCTTCACTTGAACCTTGATCCCCTTCACCTATCATGAGGATATGTGACGAAGGAAATCATTTCCCTTACTAAATATCACATTGTAGCCATAGTCCTTCAATATGGAAACTGAAACCAAATTCTTCTTCAAACCTAGAACATACATGACATCTTTTAATGTGAGAGGAGAACCAAACTCCCTTTGAAAGGAAACAGTATCAATGTCGGTCGCGCTATACCTCCCATCATCTCCCATATCGATGTGCATCTAGATGTCCTTCATCTCCAAGTCACTGAATAACTTTTTGTTTCCGGTTATATGGAATGAGGCTCCACTATCTATGTACCACACACTACCCATCACTGATGTTACCATGCGAATGATGAGTGTGAAATCTAGTTCGAATTGTGAAGCAAGATCTTCACCTTCCGCTCCTCATGAGGGCTTCTTACCAACCTTCTTGTGCAAACACTTTGTAGCATAGTGTCCCATCTCATGATAGTGAAAACATTTAATCTTCAACATGTTCTTCTTCTTCCTGCTTTAATTGTAATATGATTTAGAATGGGATGACTTCCCCTTCCTTTTCGTTGCCTTTCCAGCTAAGGAAAAATTTTCCTCATCATCATGCTTGGATGAAGATCCATCTCTGGTGTTCCACCGAATTTCTTCTTGTACCATGTCAGACCACAATCACTCCCACTCTGGTAGCTTCTTCCTCCCATCAACTGAGTCTTGGTAGCTGTGCTAGCTCTTGGGAATTCCTATAAGTGCTAGGCTCACCATATCATCTTCAGCAATCGTAACACTAACAATTCCAAACTCATCTCGACATTGGGTGAAATTGGTCAAGTACTTTTGTATTGTGTCATCCTTCTCCATATTAATATTTCTAAGCTTGTCCTTAAGTGCCAGCGTCCTGTGGTCACAACTATTTTGAAGCAGGTCCATCAAGGCCTTCCACATTACAAATGGATTTTCCTTATCGTGGAGGTTCCAGACAATATGATCTCGAACTCCTTCTAGGATAATCCTTTTCATCAATGCCACAGACATTATCCACTCTGCCAAATCCTGAGCATCAACTGGCTTAAGAATGCCTTGGTTTATAAATTCCTTAAGATTATTGTCTTTTAACACTACTTCCATCCTATCCATCTAAGAAATATAGTTCGAACTACCCTCAAGGGCATATTTGAGTCTCAATTCATAGAGTGACATCGTGCTGGCTCTAAAGTATGATACTGAAAATTCAATTTCTCCTACAAAAGACAAACTCATATTCTCCTCTTTTATAGTGATTCTAGCTCTGATACCATGTAGAAATTCCTTGTAGGTTCAAACTGCAAATTCTAATATGCTAAAACAATTGACTTGAATCTACTCTACTCATCAATGGAAACAATAAATGATCGATGAAATCACAAAACATAAAAGAGAAAGAATTTAATCACACATAACACAATTATTTTATGGGGAAAGCCATAGCTAAAAACCCTTGCTATCTATATATTGCATTAATCAAAAAATATGAGAACATTACAATTCTTTTCTCAATCTCAAACAATCTTTGCACTATCTCAATCTATCTCACTGCTTCAAAAACAAGCTCTAGCCAATACTTAGCCAAATTTGATGCTTGCCAAGCTCCTATCCTTTGCATAGTTTCCTAGGGAATTAGTCCATATTTAATTGGGAAATTTCTCATCCATAGTTGCGCAACCCATCATAGGCCTTCCTTTGATTACATGCACCATCATTTTAATTTAAATGATTTTACAACTAATAGTACATTGTCCATGGACTCCAACATCAACTAGGTATTTTTATGATCTCACATGCATGAGTTAATTATGAGTGAATATTCAGTTTACTAGTTGAGCAGTGGTAGTTACACCCCATTACTGAAGGTTACACCCACTACTGGATCTCCCATTAATTCCTCCATCAGTTGGAAGTAGTTTAACTCAATTTAACTTCGTTAAACTGAATTAAATAATTACAACTCAAAATAACTCAACTTGGGACCCTAAAATTTAGGAAGCACTCTACATGATTCTAGACAGACTCCCAACTTGAATTCTGAGCTAACTAAGTGAAATTAACTTAGTTAATTATTACAGGTTACTATGAGAACTAGAATTAGAATTTAATTCCTATTTCAATTCAAGGAAAAAATTAAATTAGGATTTTCTTGTTTCATTTTTCAACAAAACTAAGATTGATTATATGAAAATTTTAATGATTTATATTTGTTTTATAAGTAAATAAATTTTAGGATTTTTTTCCTCAGAACTTTCAAATTGTTGCTACAATAAGAGTTAAAAAATAGAATGTGAAATTGTTAATAGTGACATTCGTTTTCAATAACAACAACAAAATTTCTCCAGAGCCTTCAAAAAGACTACTAATATCTTAATACCTTTTAATTTAATGCAAACTAAGCATTAGAGGTAGGGTAATTATAATAGCTTTAGTTTGAAGCATCATTGTAGGGAGAATTCAAGTCTTGTGGGCAACACATGGTCAAACAAGACAGGTGAATTGGAGAGGACCATCTGAATTGAAACTGACCTATAGAAAATTGAAAATCATTCATTTTTTAACGAAGAGATGCTACTTCATCTTCCAATCCTGCAATTTGAATTTATGCTCAACAAGTAACTTTGTAGCAACATTCAGTGTGAAAACAATTTCATTGTGATGAAGTTAGAGATAAAGAAATTACCAAATTTTATCCACACTTAAGGAGGAGAATAAGCAAATTTTGGATTTCCCATAATAACATATGAAACAAAGATTAAGGGAGGACCTTGCTATGACAAAAGAAAAATAGAGTTTCCCTACTAATATGACTTTCTTCACCCTTGATAGTGGGTTTGTTGTGGCCCAACTATGACCCGAGAGAACAAAAAACCAAATAGAAAATGAACTTCATAATCCCAAGGGAAAAATGTTGAAAAATAAAAGAATGAAACACATAGACACAAATATTTCCACCATCTAGCCTCAGTGAAGGAGGAATGTAGAAAAAGAGACAGGGATGATGAATGGAAATCCAATTACCAATTAAAATCTAAAATAGACCAACCCAAAATAGAAACAACCTCCACAAAAAAACCAATTATTTAGAGAAACCCAAACACTTTCATCGAGGGAATGCTTTGCAAACCAGACACGCTTCCATAGCTCCTAAAATGACTTCATTTTTGTGATGAAAGATGGGCCATACCTTAATTAACAAGCTTAGAGAGGAAAAATAGGCACAATGATGTATGAATAAGATTTGGGAGGGGAGGCATTCATCTCCTAGTATGTAGTAGATGAATACAGATCCATAATATCCTTACAACATAGAGCACCTTTAAACTAAGAACCTTGAAATGAAAAAACATACATAAGACATGGTACTGAGTATTTAATAACCATTTAAGCTAATAAATCTATAAAGGGATTCTGCAACACTGAATCATCTTGCGATGCCAAAAATTCCATCACCCACCACCTATCATGAAGCTTAGATGTCACCTCATGTGACTAAAGATGGGTTTAATCATCCAAGAGATGAAAAACTCATGCCAAACAACAATTAGGGCCCATAGATCCCTTTCACACTATGGCAGTCTAGTCTCCCACTCAATCTCATTCAATACCGCATTAAATATTTTTTCGTCACCCTTACAATGAACCATAACTAGTTCCTCCATGTGTAGATGGTTATGGAACCAAGGAAGAATTGAGTAATTATAACCCATCACGGGGAGCACGTGTATGCAAGTATTGTTCACTCCTCTAGTGCCTATTTTTTTACTTTCTTTTTTCTTTGTTGGGAAATCCAACCTCCAAAATGCTCTTTTGTAGATAGGGGAACAATCATGGGATAGGATAATATGAGATTTGATCAATTATTAAATACAATCCCCCTGCTAATCTAGTTGCTTTATTTTCCGTTGCATCTACCTTGATGTTATTGTACCTCAAGGCATGAAAACCTTGATATCTTGAGAAACTAGAAAGTAGAGTTTTAATTAGGTTTCAAATTGAATTAAGGAGACAATCCTCCCTGATTAGTTCCATTTTGAAGGTGGCATATAATGATTTTGGAGCCCTAAACTATTATGATCATTTGTATGTTATTTTTTTAGGCTAGAGAAAGCCCCTAAAAGGTTCATATGCTTTCAATTTATATTAGAAACCTACCCCAAACTCCAAGAAAAACTAGTTTCAATTTGTCCTCCTCGGTGTGAAGTAATCCCCACTGCACTTGCCACCCTCATAAATTTTGGTAAATTCTCACAAGTATAAAATGTTTCAATTTTTCTAATTTAAAATTTTAAATCTGTAATTTTTTATATAGTTTTTAGATAAGTAAGGTGATTTTTTTAAGAAAATTAATTTTATTCTCTAGAATATGAGTTAATGGTTTGATTAAACATTATGGAAAATTAAAGAAATGGTGCAACTTGGCTTGCAAAAGTTATTCTGATGAAATATTTAGTTGTAAAGTGGCAATCAATATTAAGTAAAAAGAGAACATGCTAAATTTGTTGAGGAATAACAAGATGAGGAAAAAACTAAAACAACCATGGATTTTATCTTTAAATTTCCATGGATATTCCAATGGATCGTTCGTCACAACAGATTTGATAAAATTATATCTAAAATATGGAATTATACACTATTACAATTTTTATTTCTTTTTAGATTTCTAGATATGTAGAATATTGTTAATAGTGCATGCGTGTGAACTAAAATTATGAAGAAAATAGAGAATGATGAAATAAAAGCTCACAAACACATTTGACACACGCTATAACTTAGGAACCCATTTTGGGAGAAAAACCTAGCTAGAAGGTGAGGATGCTCCACTCTCTTTCTATGATGGAAATATGGTTGCAATTACAAAGAAGTATGGTCTTTGGCCCATGGCTACTATAGTGCATAATCCTTTTTGTGTGCTCTATCTCCTATCTATCTTGACTATTTTTTCTTAGCTATGGAACAAATGAACACGAAATAATGGAATCCATTTTCTTCCCAGTGACCCGGTTATAACATAACCCAATAACCTACTAGTGGTTAGGTTTGACTACCTCAAATCTTAATCGTAGTTACAATATAAACTCTTCTAGAATATTGTACACCCTAATCACGTGGCTAGCCCATTTTCCATGAATTATGGGGGTTGACATGGAATCCTCTCGAATTATATCCATGAAAACAAGATGGTCAACTTTTGGGTGGCATAACGTTTACATACAAACTCTGATTGATGTGATTCTTACATCGTTGGAAAGGTATTTGTGTTTATAATAGGAAAGAAAAGGTGTGGCACTAAAGCATAAAATTTTTACCCCCAAAAAATGTCATTTAATGCCACAAAACATTCCTGAAAGGTTTTAGACCACAATTTTCCAAGCTGGGTCCCACTGGTAAAAATTGCCCTGAGAGTTGATTCCTCCACCTTTTCCACTTTTATTTTTTTTGTAAGCTTGGAAGGAATACATCTTCATCATGTTCGATATATCACCCCTATCGGGGTGGCGAATTGAATTGGCGACTTCACATCAAGGAGTGCCTTAACAGAGCACCCAATCACCGTCTATCCAAGACCCCATGGACTCCACCTTTTCCACTTTGAAAACATTGAGATGGATGAAAAAAAATATAATGATCCAATCTGGATCACACCTCCCCATTTTGGGAGGCTTTTGTCTCCAGAAGCTTCTATTGAATTAGGTAAAGAATTGTTTCCTCCACCTTCTCTCTGTTGTACCATTTAGCTTTGCCTGGAAGTTATCCTTTCAACCCAATCTACCAAAGGTCATGTTGCCCATGTATTTTAGTTCAAGACCTTATCTGCAAAAATGTATCTTCTATAAACTATGTCTAAGCATATGGTGCCAAATCATCCATAGAAGGTAGGACCTACTCCTCTTCTTGATCTAGCATGAAAGGATCATAGAGTTTCAGATTATCTACATTCACAACTGAGTATATGTGCATATATGGTGGTAAATTGAGTCGATAGGAATTATCACCCACCTTTTCTAATATCTTGAAGGGACCATACCTAAGAGCCTTGATTTTCTTACTAGGCCCTTGTAGCCTCTCCTTGTTCCACTCTAACCATACTCTGTCTTCCATGAACGATTTCTTTGTTTTTTGTTGATCATGCTTGGCCTTATATTTCTCCTGTAGATGGATCTACAGGATCTTCTCTATAGATTCCCCCCCCTCTGGCCCCCCTCAAGGCATCTCTTGTAAGCTATTCCCTCACTCATCCTTGCTTTCCATATGCAATATCTAAAGGTGAAGGCAACAAATATCCAAAACAAGTTTCAAATGGGGACTTTGTTGTAGAAGTGTGGATTGTTCTGTTGTAATAATGTTGTATATATACTACATTTTCATCCTAGGTCTTCAGATGCTTCTATTTGTATCCCCTCAGAAGTTGAACCAAATTCAAGTTGACTACTTATATCTACCCATCCATTTGTGGATGAATGTTGTAGTTATCTTCAACTTCGTGTCCATCTTCTCCCATAATGTAGTCCAGAATGCACTAATAAATCTTGTATCCCTATTTGAAATGATACGCTTTAGTATCCCAAGGGCACCTAGACCTATCCAAAAACAAGTTCGTTGTATCTTTCCCCCTGATGGTATTTTTATAGGGCATCAGAACACACATCTTCTTGAACCTGTCAACTACCATGAATAAGTTTTCATGTCCCTTGCTATTTGTTGGAAAACCTCCCACAAATTCCATGGAAATTCTTTCCCAAGGACGAGTGCGTACAGGTAAGGGATGATATAGTCTTTGTTTCCTATTACTAGGATTTCTATTACAATAAATCATGCATCCTCTTATGAACCTAGCTACCCATTGATGCATCTTAGTCCAATACACATACCTTTGCAAGTTGGCAATGACCTTCCCTACACTAAAGTGCCCTATAACCTTGGAGGTGTGAGCCTCTCTAATTCACTGGAACCACTCACCTTTAGGAACACATATCCTATCTAGCATGTAGAGTAGCTAATCCTAGATATGGTAGTCAATGCTGTTGTCACCATTGTGCACATGAATCTGACTCTGTGGCTATTGAAACACATCATTGAAGTCCTCATCCTTTGAATATGCCTCTTTATATGCATCATGGCTGAATAGTTTCATGTGCATAAGAGTCCCCAAAGTTGCTATATTTGATGTGGGCGGGCTTGAAAGTATGTTGAACAAATTGTTTGTGTTGCCCTTCTTGTACTTGATCACCAAATGAAACTGCTATAGAAACCCCATCCACTTGTAATACCTGGTTTGTTGTAGCTTACTTTAGGTCTGCATGTATTGTAGTCGCTAGTGATATCTGTTGATTATTGTCCCCTTTCCCATCAAATAGTGCTTCCACTTCTTCAGATCTTGTACCCGAGCATATATCTCCTTATCATAGGTTGGGTAATTAAGAAATGCCCCATGAAATACTTCATAATGGTAGCATACATGCCTTCCTCCTTGCATTAAGACCACTTCCATAACATACCCAACCACATCTATCTCAACTTCAAAGGGATACTGCAAGTTTGGTATTTCTAGAATTGGTGCTTGACTGTCCTTCTTCTTTTGTACCTCAAAAGCCCTTTTCTAATCCTTTCCCCACTAGAAACTCTTGCCACTTGGTATTGTGGTGTCGAGCAGTTTTCCTACAATTGAAAATGAGGCTATGAATTTCCTCAGGTATTGTGCTACCCCAATGAAACTCCTGACCTTGGAAACATTAGTAAGCACTAATCATTTCATGATGGCCTCCATCTTGGAAAGATCTATCTTCAACCCTCCTCCACCTATCACATATCCTAGATATACCAAATATTACTATGCAAAATCACACTTATTGATATTTGCCAGCAGTTGGTGCTTCTTTAATGTATCGAACACCTACGTCAAATGTGAGATGTGCTCCTCCCAGGTAGCAATATATACCAATATATCATCCAAATAGACAGTAACAAATGAATATATAAAAGGGTGTAGTACTCATTCATTAATCTCATAAACGTAGCTGGTGCATTGCATAAGTGAAATGGCATGAATAACCACTCATACAGATCTTGCATGGTGTTGAAGGCAATCTTCTAGGAATCTTCTTCTTCGACTCAATCCTGGAGATATCCAGACTTTAAGTCTATCCTGATGAAGTATTTTTCTTGTTGCAACTGATCTAGAAGACCATCTATCCTAGGCAAGGGGTACTTATTCTTGAGGATGGATTTTTTCAACATGTTGTAATCTATACACATCTACCAAGCCCATACTTCTTTGGTACAATGATGATGGGTTACCCACATGGTGATGTACTCAATCAAATGAAGCCCTATAGTTGTTCTAGTTGTTTATTCACCTCACTTGCTCTATAACAAACTGCCTATACAACCCAATCTTTGGCACTAGGGAGTCTTGAAATAGTTGGATCTCATGCTCCACTGCCCTCTTAGGTGGTAACCATTTAGGCTCCTAGAACATATCCTCCTATGCTTGTGACAACTCTTCCAGTTGTTGTTTATGTTTCTTAGTACACCCCTCCAAGGATGCCTTGCCTCCTACTAACTCTTCTATAGACTGATTTTCTTTTAAAAAGAATAAAACATGCTTCTTGTTGGAACTGATCAATTCCTTGGCTTGGTTGGAACTTGCTAGCAAAATTTTCAATTTTCCTTTGTGCACATTGATGGTGAATGATTTTCCATCCTTGATGAGCTAGTATGGGTTCCTCTCACCATGAATATTGCTTCTTGCATGTACATGTACAAACTTCCAAACATGACTCCACATAAAACAAGGGGAACCACATCTAGTTCTACTTCATTGATAAAACCAACATTGATGGCAAATCCAATCTTGCATCCTTATTTACCCATCCTAGTGGATATGGGCTCCAATGATCACGAAATTCTAATCTCAATTTCTTGACAAATTACTCTACGACAATGAGATTCGCCTACGATCTCAAGTCAAATAGAGCATCAATCTTGGCGTTCGTGACCCCTATCTTTATATGGAAGAGTTTGGTAATTTCTTTCTCTTTGTTACGAAACTAGCTCACAAAAAGATATAAAAGATAGATAAACGCCTCAGAAATATGCCTCTTCGAGGGGGAAACCTCCTTTACATTACACAAATGAAAAATTATTAGATGATACAAATGACAAGACTCCTTTCTATATATAGGAGTCTAAGGGGTCATAATATAATCAAAGTCGACATAACAGTAATAATGTAAGGGCACAATAATAACAATAGTGGGCTTCTATGGGGCACAATAGTAACAATATGGGGACTACATGGGTACAACAATATAGTAAGGGGGTTTTACTAATAACAATAAGGGGTTACACTAGTAGTATAGGGGCCTAACATGCCCCTCTCCTTCAAAAAGTGTTGTCCTCAACACTTGAGTAGCTCTTGATGCTTCTGTAGAAAATTCTTATCCTCCCATGTGGAATATTCAGTGGGTAAGTTCTTCCACTTGATGAGATACACTGAAATTGATCGATTTCATGGTTGTGGGGTTCTTGTTTCTATGACTGCTCTAGGTTCCAATATGATTTTTCCTTCCTCTTCAAGTTTTGGCAATATTGTTTGAATTCGGATCTTCTGCAACTTTTGAATGAGTGGCCACACTTCTTCGTCCTTCTTCCATTCATCCCTTGCTTCATTTATCCAATCTGGTTGGATAATAGGAATAGCACAAAAAAATGCTTCCACATCCTTATCCTTTCTTGAGAGTGCAGCTGCAACAAAAAATTTCTTCCCTTTTCTCTAGATGATGTCAAGGTCATAACCCAACATATTTGTGACCCATTTTTTCTGTTCTTCTGAAGATAATATTTGTTCTAAAAAGTATTTAAGACTATCATGATCCATTTTTACCTTGAAGT
>APFE031282190.1:116751-154221 GCA_000404065.3 Pinus taeda | reverse complement strand
TGCATGGATGAATTTACTTCACCAAGTTGGATCTTCGTTCAAGATATCATCAAATCAGAATGAAGACTGAAGACATTCCAAAAACAACATTTAGAACTCATGAGGGTCATTATGAATTTTAGGTCATGCCTTTTGGCCTTACCAATGCACCTTCAACATTTCAAGGTTTAATGAATTCAATTTTCAAACCATTCCTTAGAAAATTTGTGTTAGTATTTTTTGATGATATACTAATATACAACAAGTCTTAGAAGGATAATGTTGAACATGTTGACAGGGTGAAACAACTATTGGAGAGAAACAATTATATGCAAAAAGATCCAAATGTTTCTTTGGAGTACAAGAAGTGGAATATCTGGGTCATATTGTATCTCATAAAGGAGTTAAGGTAGACCCTAGCAAAATTAAGCCATTAAGAAATGGAGAATCCCCACATCCATAAATCATCTACGAGGATTTCTTGATTTGACATGGTATTATCGCAAGTTTTTTAAGAATTATGGGAGAATAGCAGCACCTCTAACAACACTATTGAAGAAAGATGCATTTTCATGGACTCCAGAAGCAACAAAGGCCTTCGAACATCTTAAAGAGGCAATGTGCCAAGCACTTGTCTTAGCTACACCAGACTTCACAAAAACCTTTATTGTGGAATGTGATGCTTCAGGAAATGGAATTGGTGCTATTTTAATGCAAGATGAAAGAACCATTGCTTTTGAAAGTCTTCCAATCAAGGGAAAGTTTTTAAGCAAAGCTATTTATGAGAAGGAAATGTTGGCAATACTCCATGCACTTAAGAAATGGCGACCCTATCTAATGGGAAGACACTTCAAGGTAAAAACGGATCATGATAGCCTTAAATATTTTTAGAACAAAGATTACCCTCTGAAGAGCAACAAAAGTGGGTCACAAAGATGTTGGGTTATGAATTTGAAATCATATACAAAAAAGGGAAGCAAAATGTGGTGGCAGATGCACTCTCAAGAAAGAACGAGGATGTGGAAGAATTGTTGTGCACCATTTCTATTATCCAACCAGATTGGATAAACAAAGCAAGGGAGGAATAGAAGAATCACGAAGAAGTGTGGCCACTTATTCAAAAGTTACAACAAGATTCCAGTACGTCAGATACATTTAGTTGGAAAAATGATTCGTTATGGTACAAAGATCGCTTATACCTCTGTAAGAATTCCTAGCTAAAACAAAAGATTCTTATGGAATTGCACACTTCTCCCTTAGGAGGGCACTTGGGATTTTTAGAAACTTACCACAGGGTTAAGAAGGAATTTTTTTGGGATGGCCTTAAATCATATATTCAAAAGTTTGTGGTGGAATGTTTGGTTCGCCAACAAAATAAAGTTGAAACAATTAAGATACCAGGTCTATTACAACCTTTATCCATTCCAAGGCAATGTTGGGAGGAGGTTTCAATGGATTTTATCACAGGTTTACCCAAGTCTGAGGGAAAGAGTATCATCATGGTGGTAGTTGATAGACTTACCAAGTATGCACACTTTTGTGCAGTATCACATCCATTTAAAGCTAGTACAGTTTCTACTGCATTTATGGAAACAATTCAAAAAGTACATGGAAACCCAAAGATTATTGTAAGTGACAGAGATCCCATTTTCACTGGAAATTTTTGGACAGAATTATTTTCTTGTCTTGGTACTCAGTTAGCTCATAGCTCATCTTATCAACCTCAATCTGATGGGAAAACTGAGATAGTAAACAAATGTTTGGAAGGATATCTTCGTTGCTTTGTATCTGATAAACAGACACAATGGGTCAAATGGTTGCCTCTGGCTGAATGGTGGAATAACACTTCCTTCCATACAGCAACAAAAATGACCCCATTTATGGCACTTTATGGATACCAACCACCATCAATCACATCATATTTAAGAGAAAATTCTAAGGTTCAAGCAGTGGAACATCACATCGAACATCAACAACAAGTCCTCCAACTCTTAAAGGATAACCTCGTGTTGGCACAAAATAGAATGAAACAACAGGCAGATCAACATCGCAGTGAAAGAAGTTTTGATGTAGGTGATTGGGTATTCCTACGGCTACAACCATATAATCAAATGTCTCTCAAGCAAGCTAAGAAGGATAATAAATTATCACCAAAGTATTATGGTCCGTACAAGGTGTTGCAAAAGATTGGTACTAAGGCATACAAATTGGAGCTTCCTGCAGCTTCTCGATTGCACCCAGTTTTCCATGTTTCATGTTTAAAGAAGGTTATAGACGACAAGCTCCCAGTTCAAACAATATTGCCAGAACTTGACGAGGAGGAAAAAATTATATTGGAACCAGAAGCAGTCACAGAAACAAGAACTCGACAGCTACGAAATCGATCAATTTCAGAGTATCTTATCAAGTGGAAGAACTTATATGCTGAAGATTCCACATGGGAGGATGAGAATTTTATACAGAAGTATCCAGAACTACTCAAGCGTTGAGGACAACACTTTTTTGAAGGAGAGGGGCATGTTGGGTCCCTATAATACTAGTGATTACCCCATTACTATTGTAGTTGTACCCTTATTAATATTGTTGTGCCCCTATTGTCCCCATATTGTTATTACTGTGCCCCATAGAATCCCTCTATTGTTATTTTTGTGGCTTTATATTATTATTGTTAGGTCGGCTGGGTTATATTGTGACTCCTTAGACTCCTATATATAGAAAGGAGGTTTTGTCATTTGAATCATCCAAGAATTGTTCATTTATGTAATGTAAAGGAGGTTGCCCCCTCGAAGAGGCTGAATTTTAAGGTGTTGATCTATCTTTTCTATCTTTTTCTTGAGCTGTTTTCATAACAACTTCCATGTTTATAGTTGTGAGGTGTAGAATTTTTTGTTTCCATAATTTTGCTTTCCACCTTTCTTACCAACCTGAATGCCTTCTCCAATGAATCAAGTTCCCAAAGATTATCCTTCAAAGTCCCCATGGAGACATCATTCCTCTGCTTCTATGGAATATCATTTTCCCTTATATTCAATTTTTGGAAGTCCTCAATGTGCTCTGCCATTGATCACTTTTGTTTTAGATTTATCAATTGGCTAAAGAAGGTGTTTCGCTTTGTATCCTCATAATGTGCTATCATTTCCTTCGTGAAAATTGACCAGATAACAAGTGGTTTACGAGAAAAAAGCCCTTTATACCATAAAAATTAGTCTGATTTTAAATATGAAGATGCAACACATACCTTTTGTAACAGTTGCACCTCATTTGGATCAAAATATTTCTCCATCTGTAGTATCCAATTTATTGGTTCCTTGCCATCAAACTTCCTCATATCCCCTTTTCTTGATTTTAGGAGGTCGATCTTTAAACGACTATAACTCTATAATTTGGGCTCTTCCAGTTCTAAAATTGTGATCTGTGGTAGCCCTCTGTGTCCTCTTTCCAATGCCACTAGTCTAATCAAAATTGGAATCTCCAAGAAAGAGTTATACACAATCTCCCAAGATAACTTGATTATATACCTTTTCAGGAGAGTGAACTTGTATGAAGTGCCACGTGTCACTTTTTTTACCTTTGGATCTAAAAAATATACACAAGAAACTATAGTCTGTTCTCGTTCTGTGACTTCTTACAAAATTTCAATCTGATGCTCAGAGAGATAGTTATGACGATTTTCCCAGGGTGACCTGTTTGGAATGTAATTCGGGGGTCTGAAAAAACTCTAATTTCCTCACACTATATCTCCGAAACTGTAGCACGACATGATCTAAAATTTGGAACCAAGGTTTAGACCGATTGCTTCTCAAATGGGTTTTTTTTTACCTTTTGAAACGTTATAGCGAAAGAGTTATAGAGAAAATCCCATGATGACTTGTTTTAGTTCAAATTTTAGAGCTTGCAAAAACCATATCTTCCTTAGATCATATCTTTGAAAATATAGTGAGACAAGCTCTCCAAATTAGACCCAAGGTTCAATGCAATTTCGTGTCAAATGGGTTTTTCTTTTTCGCTTCTAAAATGTCGTAGAAAAAATTTATAGCGAAAATTCCACAATGACCTATTTGGAGCAGCGAAACCCAAGAATCAAAAGCTCTGATACCAAATGTTATGAAACTAACTCACAAAAATATAGAAAAGATAGATCAATGCCTTATAAGTAAGCCTCTTCGAGGGGAAAACCTCCTTTACATTACACAAATAAACAATTCTTTGATGATACAAATGACAAGACCTCCTTTCTATACATAGGAGTCGAAGGGGTCATAATATAATCAGAGCCGACATAACAATAATAATGTAAGGGCACAATAATAACAATAGTGGGCTTCTATGGGGCACAACAATAACAATATGGGGACTACATGGGTACAACAATATACTAAGGGGGTTGTACTAATAACAATAAGGGGTTATACTAGTAGTATAGGGGCCTAACACTCTTCATGTTGTTGAAGGATACTCAGATTCACCTATTTCAGTATTGATGTCCAGACGATATTCTCACCCACGTCCAGGTGTCATTCAACATGGTTTCTCGAATCAGTTGTGATGATATTCTTCTTCTTATTGTCTTTCCTTTTGTTCTACATCTTAAGCTCTTGATGCAACTTCAAACACTTTTCCTTTGTATGGTTGTCAATGTTATAGTGGTTGTTGGGATCTTTGCACTGATGTGTTGTGGCTACCATATATTTATCTTTTTGCCATTTTTTCTTCTTCTTCCCCTCCTTATAAGTGTCTTATTTCTCCTTATGTTTCAATCCGCTTGATTGCGCTTTCTTTAGGGTTTTGTTCTCCAAGTACTATGTCAGTACACAAGCCTCATGCACCAATTTTGGTTTGAACATCACCATTTACTCCTGAAAATGGTGGTGTAGACCCCCCAAATAACTTAGGAGTACATTTTGGTTCTTTGGGGAGATACCTAGCATTATGGCCATCTTTTTGGACTTTGTGGTGTACTCCTACATGCTTGGCCCTAACTTTTTCCTGATGCAGTGTCGCTAGATCCATTAGTGCCCTACATACCCAATAAGGTAATATTGTGACTTAGTGAGGGATTTGAAGTCCTCCCACTTAGTCACTAGACACTCTCCCTCCAACCTCGGGGTCTCTGTGTGGATTTCCTACCAAGCTAAGGCATGGCTCTCTAATTACAGTCACGCAAATGAAATCTTTTGTTCTTCCTCAATGTGACGGACACTAAAATACATGCCCAGTTGCTACAACTAGTGATTTAGCTTCAGAGCATCGATCTCACCATGATACAACTTAATATCAACATTTTCTTCCAATTTAAGTAGGGACTCTGAATGATTCATGACACTTGAATTATGTTGATATTTTTTGGGTCCTTTCTTCACTTGGTCCTTTATTTCTTCCCAATCTTCAGATCCCCCTTATGGTTTTTCCTATGCATTTGAACCCACATCTTTTCTAAATATCCTAAGCTTATTTCTCAAGGCCCCCATGAGGAGATTTAAATTATGATTTATATCTGCAACTTCTTATTCTAGGCATGAAAACCTCTCCTTTATAGGATCACAATTGTTATTCACAGATTCATTGACCATGATTAGAGTTTTACGAATTTTAGCCTAGCCAATCTAGATCCCCTACAAATCTATGCAATATACCCAAAGAAACTTGTTTTGATACCATTATGATCTATACATTGTTGTGGTTATTTGACTAGATAGTTTGTCACAATAGATAAGACACAATTATATTTAAAATCTGAAATTCTAAATTATTACAATTTTTATTTCTTTTCAGATTTTTGGATTTGTAGAATATTGTTAATAGTGGATGCATGCAAATTAAAATTATGCAGAAAATAGAGAATGGTGAAATAAAAGCTCATAAACACATTTGAAACATGATATGATCTGGGAAACCCTTTTGGGAGAAAAACCCAGTTGTAAGGTGAGGTTGCTTTGATCTATTTCTCTAAATGGAAATATGGTTGTGAGTGCAAAGATGTATGGCTTGTGGCCCGTAGCTATTGTAGTGCATAAATCTTATCTGTGTGCTTTATCTCCTATCCTGCTTGGCTATTTTTTCTCAACTATGGAACAAATGCACACAAAATAATGGAATCTATTTTCCTCCTAGTGGTCCGGTTATAACATAGCCCGATAGCCTACTAGTGGTTAGCTTTGACTACCTCAACTATTAACTAGAGTTACAATATATAATATTATAGAGTATTCTACATCATAATCACATGGCTAGCCCCTTTTCCATGAATTATGGTAGCTGACGTGACATCCTCTCAAATTATTGTGGTGAAAACAGGAAGATTAGCTTCTGAGTGACATAACTTTTGCATACAAACTCCAATTGTCATGATTCTTAGGTTGTTGGAAAGGTATTTGAATGTAGAATAGGAAAAAAAGGTGTGATGCTAAAGAATCAAATATTTACTCCCAAAAAATTCCATTTAATGCCTCAAAACTCTCGTAAAAAGGTTTTGAACCCCAATTTGCCAAATTGGGTCCCATTGGTAAAAATGGTCCAAAGAGTTGATTCTTGCACTTTTTCCACTTTGGAAGCATCAATATGGATTAAAAACAATATAATGATCCATTCTAGATTAGGATCTCTAGCCTGGTGTGGCACAACTCTCCCTATTTCTTGTTTTATAAGCTTGTAATTAGGTTTCACTCACTATCTCTCCTCTTTTGGACATCTGTGGTGATAAGTAGTGATCACATAATCTCAATAGGAAAAACATTCATTTAAAGGGTGAATGATTTCCCTAATCATAGTCACCCTTCAACAATATTTGTATCTCTTTTCTATTTATAATAAGAAAGATGGTACTTTTTTAGCTTAAAAAAAATTAAGTATAGAGGTTTTGAAACAATTCATTGAAAGAGTTAATTTTTCATTTCCGAAAGACTTCTTTCTAGTAATAACCTTAAACCATCAACATTTATAAATAAATATTATAAACATATAGATAGATAATTTAGCAGTGATGTTCAATTTTATTAATTATGTACTCTACTGTAAAATGGGTCATAAGATCCCTAAGTCTTAACTCAGTTCTTTAATTTTTGTACTTAGTATTAGATTTAGATTTGAAGGTTTTAAAGGCTACCCTTTTTGTTGATACCAATGTAGCTTTTTTTTATCAATAATAGTCAACATATCCTAGTATTGTTCATTTCATTAACTTTGATTCATTACATAGAATCTAAGTTTAAAAATTGTGAAGAATAGACTTCAAAGTCTAATATTAGATTTTTGAAATTTATATCATCATTAACCCATAAACTTAATTACAAGAAATGATACTAAAAGTACTCACACTATATTTACAAAAATTCCTTAAATTAGGAAACATTATACAATGATCCTTTTATGGAAGGAATCCTCTCATATTTTTTTTCCTCTTATGGTTGGGTGACCTCTCACTGAGCTAAGATCCAAATACAATATCCTTCCACACATAATTCATGAAGACTCTATCCTTATTTATAGCTAATGATAGAATCCTAGTCATAACAACATCCTAAATACCTAGTGGACCTTTTTTAATAAGGCCATGTATCATATATCCCATGATAACTACCATATTAGGCCTTGTTTAATTAAAACAAATATAGAGGATCCAATCCACCTTCCATTGAATGCCGTCACTATTTTACTCTATTGGGATCTTCAACCCCACATTACACCCCTATGCCCAAATCATAACACTCCATCACCCTTAAAAAAGAACTCCCCTCAACACTTGAAGTGAGAAGGATAAAAAATACATTAAGGTCTAATGGACAACCATTCATTGTAATTATAAATTAAGCCAAGGAACTAGGATCTCATGTACCAGTGATAACCATTATGTTGAAATAGTCTAAGAAGCTTCAATATAAAATTGGGTCCTATATCCATGTGCTAATTTTGTCACTGTGACTGATGACCCTTGATCTTGACAAATGTTTGATTATTGTGCTCCAAATTTCCTCCATGGTCATGTGGATCCAAATAAAGGGAACCATATGTGTTCAAAGTATTATCTATATAGCTATAAAAAATCTATTTTGGATATGCATAAGATAATACCACTAGAGAATGTGCAAGCTTTGTTGTTAGTCATAATGTGTTCCTAATACTCTACATAGAATGGAGTAGAGTCATTGAATAGAAGGTGAAAGTAGTTGTCTTCCTAGAAATGATAGTCCCAATCATGGAAATTGTTTTTAAATAATGCTACACATATCTCTTTTGGTTATACAACACAAAGAGGAGCTCCATATGCATCATGATCAGTAAAGGAAATTAGTCTACTACCCTAATGTAGCCTTTCATGATTTATGTTAATGTTTTATTTCCTCTAAGTACATTTTTAAATGGCCCCTCTCAAATTCACTAAGGGTGCATTACACATTTAATTTGTGACAAACAAATCCAAAATTAATGAGTATAACATTTACATTCTTACCACATTGTTGTTTTTTTTCCCCCTGGAAAAATCGTAATCTTTCATTATTTTTTGAAAAATTACATGTAGTAAATGCTTTGCAGCATATGCATCATTGGCCCTTGGTCATATCGGTGTGTCAGTAAAAAATGGAGCTCTGTTTTACCAAAAAAATGGTGTAGGCGCATCTATCTTAATTCACCATGCAGGGTGATAGCATAAGAGAGTTTGATAAATATGTATCATATCTGATATCTACAAAATACATTCACCACATAGGGTGATGTCTATATTATAAGGTCTGTAAATGAAAAACATACTGAAATATATACAAATATATAGTCTGAGCAAGTTCCAAAAATCAAATTAGGGTCTCTCCGCCCTATGACATGTCTGATCAATATATGGCCTGTGATAGTATTGGTACTCATCTATACCCCTTTGTTCCTGTATCATCCACTGGCCTCTGGGTAGTAATGTGGCCTCCTTGGAAATCCTGTCAGCACTGCAGTTATGTTCCCTGTAAATATGATGACAGGAGATGGAATTAATCTATGCTTTGAAAATGATCACTTCATCCAAAATATTACTGAGAGTGTGTGCGTGGCAAACAGTAATATCATTGAACCAATTTACAATAATTTTTGAGTCTCCACAAATTTGTAGATCGATGCAATCATGGCCCAGTGAAAAGTGCAGTAAATGGTGAAGAGGTCTGAAAAATTATTAGTCCCTTCTCCAAGCCCCAACTTAACCTTAAAATGATGCTATTCAGATAGGTACAGTATGAATCCTCCCCCACATCCTTGGTTCTCAGCAACACTGTAAAAAAAAGCCCAGGGTGTATTTTTGTCTACGGGGGCGGCAGCAAGTGGTCTCCTAGGGCGAGACCTAATGGGATCAGGCAGGTCGTGATAAGAAGAGATGATCTTGGCTAAGATATTCTGCCATCTAGCTACGGCTTCATCAAATATTATTCGGTTTTGAGTCAGCCAGATGTTCCAGCATATGAGGAGAGGGAGATAGATCTACTTTGATCCACGATGCCCACTACACCAACTTTCCTAGGCATGGTTAATGTTCTCCCCCTCCCATCTACCAGATAGCTGAATCGAGGAGGAGATGATCTGCCAGAGGTTGATCACTTATTCACAATTAAGAAAGATATGTTTTGTTGTTTCAGATGATTTTTTACAGAGGACAAACTAGTGTGGTCCATGAAGGGCATGGTGAGATAAGGATTCCCTCATGGGGACCTTGTTGCTGAGCACACACTAGAAGAAGAGTTTGGTTCTTGGAGGGGAGCTTAGCTTCCAAATGCTCTGCCACCAATCCTGAGCCTACTCTGATTGTCTATTAGATATCAGTCAGAGGTAACTGGCATTTGCAGTATATACTCCATTCTTCGCAAGACACCAAACAAGTTCGTCAGGTCCCTCCTTAATCCTTATATGGGATTCACTCAATGCTGTTGTGTAGTTTTGCCACGATTAGTGCCAATGAAGAGGGGTGTTGAGTTGATGGGCAAATTTCCATATTTGAGCAAAAAGGATGGAGTTCCTTTGATTTGCGATGTGAGCTATAACATTGATATCTTGCTGGTTCAGATGCAGAATTAACTCTCTCAGCAAATGGAACCTACCTCCCCCCCCAGTCCAAGGATCTAGTCCGATGTGTGCTTTTGTTCCGTCGTTTATCCTCCAGGCCAGATTGTTACGTATGATAGGTAGGGAGTGGAGAAGAGCCTTCTAGACTAATGATATACCTGTCCTCGGCCAGCTAGGCAGATGCACCCAATCCATGATCTGAATAGGTGATAAGTGACAAAGGTCCAGAGGTTCTGTCCAGTTACCAGAGTCCAACCCATTTTCCTGCCAGTGCTTGGGAAAACAGAGCTAAGTCCTTTAATCCCCAACCTCCCCATTTTTTGGGCAAGGAAATCTTATTCCAGCTAAGCCAAGAAAATATCTTCATATCTTGTTGTCCATTCCATAGGTATCTGGTGCATATCTGTTGTAGACAAGCAAGGATGTTACTGGGGATCCATGCCAATGCCATCTAGAAAACAGGTGTGTTCTCCAAAATTGATTTGATAAGCACTAGTCTACCTGCTTTGGATAAGAATCTATGGCACCAATTTGTGAGCCTTTTTTCCATCTTGATGACTAGCCAGATCTAATCTACAATTTTTTGGCTGAGGAGTTTAATCCAAAATCACAGATATTTAAAATCACAGTCGAATGGAAGGATACTGTATGGAAAGTGTTGCTGAGAAAATCGAGACTCATGGATGGATGTGTGGGCTAAATTAAAAGTGGATTTGCCATGGTTAGCCAGCATACCAGTAGCCTTAGAGAAGAGGGAAAGAAAATTTGAGAAAGAGGTTGAGTCTCTGATGCTACCATTGAGAAAAATGAGGACATCATCCACAAAAATAAGGTGAGTGAGATAGCATAGATCATTTATTTTGAATCCACAAAGTCTGTCATCCCTTTTTGCCTATGCTAAGAGCCGACTGAGACTTTCCATGACTATCAGGAAGAGTAAGGGGGAGATGGGGTAGCCCTGTCTGAGTCCCCTTTCAGCATGAAAGAAATGAGAGGCAGATCCATTGATGAGTACATTGAATGATGGAGTGGTGATGCATGACATGATCCAGGTGGTGAAAGCATGAGGGAAGCCAAGGTGAATGAGAAGAATTTTGATGTAGAGCCAGCTAACTCGATCAAAATCTTTTGCCAAATCAATATTTACGATGATACCCTTTAGCTTTTTAGACTGAATCGAGTGTATGGCCTCATGGGCTGTACCGATGGCTTCATGTATTTGTTGATGCTCAAGGAAGGTGAATTGTTCAGATGATATATGATGTGAGGGAATAGGTCTGATCGGGTTAGCAATGATCTTTGCTATGATCTTGTAAAGATAGTTGCAGAGGGAGATGGGCTGAAAATCATTGAAGGATGAAGGGGAGTCAGACTTGGGGATGAGAGCAATGAAGGTGGAATTGATGGCATCATATAGTTTACCAGAGGTCCTGCATTCTTCCACAACTTTTAGTAGATCTTTCCCCAAGAGTTCATAAGCGAGATAGAATTCGATTGACCATCAATCCAACCCTAGAATTTTATCTTCTTTAAACCATTTCAGAGTCCCTTCAAGTTCGCTAGATGTTACAGGAGAGTTGAGCTCTTCTGCCACATCATCATCCACAAAATGAGGAAAGTGTCCAACAACATTGATGATGTCTGCTAGGTTTGACCCTTGAGGGGTTTTGTAGAGATTCTGGAAGTGAGAGGTACCTAGGTGCGAGAATTTATTGAAGGTGTCATCCACACCCCCATCAGGTAGGGGAAAATTACATATAGTGTTAGATACCTTTCTTCCCTTGGCATAGTTCTGAAAAAAATTTTGTATTATCATCTCCTACTTGTAGCTAGATAGCCTTGCTCTTAAGTCGCCAGGTTTCCTCTCTTTCCATCAATATCCTTTCCTTCTGTTTCTCTAGCTCTATAAGGTGAGATTTTTCGCTTGCTGATGAAAATCCTGGATTACGATCATCTGATAGTGCACTCAGTTTAGTCTCAATCTGTGATAAAGTGTGGTCATCCCTCTGATTTTTCTCTTTGGCCCAGGTTATGGAGAGGTGCTTGAGCTGGGTCAGATTGCAACAGAATCCCTCTACGAGGGATCTGTGTCTCGAGATGGGATTTGCCTTCCAGAAGTCAGAGACCAATTTGGAGTATCCAAGGTCCTGTAGCCAAATATGATTAAATTTAAAGGGTGGATTTAGCTTTTGATGGGGGCCGAGGATCTCTAAGAATATGGGAGAGTGATAAAAAATACCCCCGGAACCTACCCATTGTCCATATCAATGAAACTGATGAAAAAGAGGTACCTTAATAAAAAATGATCTAACCTTCTAGCAAGAGCTGCTTCCCCTACCCTTCTGTTCCTCCAAGTAGGAAGGGGCTTGTTCATGGAGACATCTGCAAGATTGTGTTGTTCCAATAGATTCATAATGTATCCTAAGAGTGGATCCACTTGAGCTTGGGATCCCCAAGATTCCTCGAATCCTATGGAGAAATTTAGGTCACCCCCGAGGACTAGATGAGTGGGCGAGGAGATCGAAAGATTGAGAAAGTGCTGCCAGAAGTCCTCTTACTGATGACAGGGCCCATAAATGTTAATGACTCAAAGATTCATGCCAAGCTTGGCCGAGAATATGTCCAATCCAATAAACCCCGATCCCACCCCAAGATGCTAATATCTTAATGGTATGAGGGTTATGCCCTATGGCTAATCCCCTAGAGTGTCCCATAGCATCAAGGGAGTAGAAGTTCCAGCTAGGTTTTAAGGAGGCTAGATATCTGGATATGAGTTCAGCATCTCCCAGGGTTTCTTGCAGCATGATGATGTCTATAGGTTCAGCTTCAAATAACCTACACAGGGCTAGTTTTTTGTAGGCAATAGCAATGCCTCTGTAGTTAAATGAGAGACACTTCATGGGGGAACCCTCCCCAGGGTGTTTAGTGCTCTAAGAACCCATTCCAAGGTAGATTTTTTTCCTGTGACAACTTCTACCCCAGCATTTTGAATAGCTTTAGTAAGATAGGATTTCTGACCACAAGATGAATGAATAATAGAACTAGGGAGGGAGAGTCCCAGCCCTGTGTGGAGAGGCGAATGCCCTTCGAGGTGCGAACGGAAACACAAATTATATTTGTGGGGTGGATCCATCCCGTCAGAAGAGGGAGGGGAAGGATTGGATGAAGGGGTTGGAAAATATGGTGTAGTGGTAGCTATGGTGGGCGGAGACAGGGCAAGAGTGCATTGTATAATGTAGGTATTCATGATAGATGAAGAATCAAGAAATGAGCTACATGAAATTGAAACAGGTTGAGAGGAAAGAGGAGTACCTGCTTTTTCGCAGCCTCAGCAGTAGCTCGTGATCGCGTTAAAGGAGGATATGATGTCCTATAAGCTCCTGCTACTGCCATTGGAGTGCCAATTCAAGCAGAGGCCTGAGGTGCCTGAATAGGGGTGAGGTCCGGGGGAGTAGCTAATGACCCCTTTGTGGTATTTGGAGCACTCAGAGGATCCAACGATTTCTTGATCAGTGGACAATCCTTGAAAATGTGCCCCACTTTGTGACATCTTCTGCAGTGGAACGAGACTCCTTCGTAGTCCAGGATCTGAACTCGAGTGAAATTCCTCCATTGGAGAGTGATTTTTTCCTCTAGACCCTCGCGCGTATCAAGGTGAACCAGAATTCGAGCTAGGGTTCAATTCTTGGTCTGAACAAATGACTTGTCGTGGTCCAGGTTTGTTCCAAGCACGTTTCCAATCCTAACAAATACCTCTTCAGACCAATACTGCAGTGGGAGTCTAGGTAAATGGACCTAGAGGGGCCCTGCCCCAATCTGCTCCCTCTCCAGATCAAATATAGGGCTCCATCTCTTGAGGAGGACCGAGGCCATCTCAATATGCCAATACCTAGTGAGAACCAGATCCGTGTAGTTCTCCTTTGCAAAGTGCAGTGCAAACCAGCCTCGAGGAAGGACCTGAAACTCCGACGATTCTCTAAGAATGTTTCCCCAAATTTCTCACACCTAGAGGGTCAATCTTTCCACTGTATATGCCTTACCATGGACATGTCCTACCAAGACAGAGCCAGCCTTATTTGCAGCTTCCCCCATTGTTATACCTTCTCCAAAGCAAATCGTGAGGTCCTTTGTTGTAACCTTCAAACACTTTGTTTTTCGCTTTCTGGTTCGGGGAGTTGATGGGTGGTCCAGTAACGGATCTGAGGAGGCAGTGCCTTCTTGTTGAAACTGAGTCGCTGTTTTAACCTTAATCGCGGGTGTTTCAAAACACCTAGATGGAAAATTTACCGAGTGGGGTAGATTATGGCTGAGGGATGAAGGGGTTTACGCAGGCTGAGTCAGAAGCGACAACGAGCTCGACGGGTGGAGATGGCTGACCGAAGGATTTGGCTCGAAAGAGGGCTAGGGCAGCAAAATCACAGTGAGAAGGTGTAAAATGTCAGGGGATAGTGGAGGGAAATCAAGAGCAGGTGATTTGATTGATAAAGAGTTGAAAAGAAGTGATGTAGTGTTATGTCCAGTGAGGGTGACCACCAGGACGGAATAGGACGGAGCTGAGATGGATGGAAGAGGGGAACCAGAAACCGGTGGATTAGGGTTAGGGTTTCCTAAAATAAGTTGGTCGGGAAATGGGTCCGAAGAATATTCGAGCTCCTCAATGTCCATGACCTCATCCATTCTTGAAATAGGTGAGCAGTAACGTAACCGCCGACAGATGGAGACAACTGCAAACGAAATAGTCGGTCGTCCGGGTAGCTGCAGTAGAATTGGTCATGCTGTAGTAAATTCGAGGGTAATTACCCTAACCCTCTGCTAGGCCACCTAAATGAATGCTTCGCCATTGTCTAGACAACTCTTACCACATTGTTGTTATTTATATATATCACACAATTCACTTTGATTTGGAACCCATGTGAATTTAAATTATTTACCTCCTCCGTCAATGATATTTCCTAAGGAATATTTGATAGCAAACCTTAATTTGATTTGAAATCTTCCACATTCCTTAGCCTTGACATGCTTGACCCACAAGCACAAGCAAGGTAATGCTCCTTTTCACCACAAACTAGATATAATATGAAATAGGACAAAAATCCAAAATATAAACTCTATTGGGACATGTGAATATATGTGTTGGAAAAGTGAACTTGTTTAGCAATCCCTAAACCAATATTAATTTGTCAAAGATCAGCCTTGCAAAAAAAATTTAACTGATTGTTAAACTTGTTTGACTTCTCAAAGTGCACACCGTTGAGCCACTTACATAAAAAGACACAAACCATTGCGATGTATCATGATCCATTTAAAAGAAAATAATAATAATAACATGTTAAAAGATGAAATTCTAACTAAAGAATGATAGTTGGGGTCCCCTCTCCCTTAGGTGTAATAAGGAGATAAATATGCCATTATTTTTTATTTTTGTATATAAAAGTTGCTATAAGGGGCTTCAAATTTCTTGTATGTATTATGTCTTGTTACAACATGGCATTGAAGATAAAAAATTGACAAATGTTCTTCCAAACAAAGATATCATATTATGATCAAGAATTAAATTGGTTCTATGATTGCTTCTTTGCCTCAACATTCAACAATATGAAAAAACCTATGTTAGAAACTCCATGTAGTTAGAGTGTTTCCACAAAATAAATATATCTTCAAACATGGTAGTTACTACTTTGAAAGGTTTTTGTTTCCCTCATAATTATTTTGATATTAGAAGTCTCTTATGATGAAAACAAACATATCGTTAGACATGGTAGTTACTACTTTGAAAGGTTTTTGTTTCCCTCATGATTATTTTGATGTTAAAATCCTCTTATGATGAATACGAATGTCATAAGTTGTAGAAATTAAGGCTTAAAAGTTAAAAAGGGTTAAAAAAACCATGAAGAAAGGGCTAAAAACCATGAAGAAAAATTACTGGTGGCTAATCCATTAACATTTATTAACCTATCCTATTGATTACAAAATAATTAAACTCCAAGCTGTACTATAACAAAGCACTAACATTTATTACCATATCCTATTGATTACAAAATAATTATAACAAAGCACATATGCCAAAAATGTATATCAAAGCCAAAACATGACTAATGAACAATGAAATGACCCCAAATATATGATTATTAAACTCCAAGTTGTAATATAACAAAGCACATATGCCAAAAATGTATATCAAAGCCAAAACATGACTAATAGACAATGAAATGACCCCAAATATATGATTATTAAACTCCAAATTGTAATATAGCAAAGCACATATGCCAAAAATGTATATCAAAACCAAAACATGACTAATGGACAATAAACATATGCCAAAAATGTATATCAAAACCAACACAATGGACAATGAACATATGCCAAAAATGTATATCAAAGCCAAAACATGAACATATGCCAAAAATATATATCAAAGCTAAAGCATGACTAATGGACAATGAACATATCAAAGCCAAAAATTGAACATATGCCAAAAATGTATATCAAAGCCAAAACATGACTAATGGACAATGAACCTATGCCAAAAATGTATATGAACATATCAAAGCCAAAAAATGAACATATACCAAAAATGTATATCAAAACCAAAAAATGACTACTGGACAATGAACATATACCAAAAATGTATATCAAAACCAAAAGATACTCATAGACAATGAACATATTCCCAAAATTATATCAAAACCAAAACATGATTGACTCATGACTAATTGACAATGAAATGAGCCCAAAACTATGAACATATTCCCAAAATTATATCAAAACCAAAACATGATTGACTCATGGCTAATTGACAATGAAATGAGCCCAAAATACCGAAACATGACTATGGACAATGAAATGAGCCCAAAATACCGAAACATGACTAATGGACAATGAAATGAGCCCCAAATATATGATCACGGTTTATAAATGATACACCGCATGTGGCACAAATTAAACCATACAACATTCGTGTATGTATGATCACAGCTTATAAATGATACACCGCATGTGGCACAAATTAAACCATACAACATTCGTGTATGTATGATCACAGCTTATAAATGATACACTGCATGTGGCACAAATTAAACCATACAACATTGGTGTACGTCGTGAAGACGGTGAAGTCTTTTATGATATTCAAGGAAGGGTAATATATGTTGTGCTATGATATAAAGTAACTTTACTTTCTATATAAGCAATCTAAGTTTAAACTTTACAATAAATATGGGATTTTCTTGTATGTTGGTTTAAAGGTATTCGACGGATAATTTAACGAGCTGAGATGTCCTCCGAAAGTAGATACAAGCCTCTTGTCGTCAACTACGTGAAGGAAGTTGGCAGGTCACATTACAATTTGGTAGCAATAATTGGCAGTAGATAAATCAGAGTACCTGTAAAATCCTTTGTTCAGATCGCCGAGAAGCTTGCACAGAACTGCTTGTAACCACATTCCCACTGCATTTAAGTGCTCAAGAAAGGTAAGGGTCATCCCTGCTCTGGTTTGGAGAAATTAATGTCATTTTTAGAAAATATTGTTTGTATCTAGGTCCGTTTATCATATTTGCAAATGGTTAATCCTACCCGGTTACTCTCTTTCCTTGCACCATATCCCTATACTATGCTCTTTTCTCGGCATGATTGATAGAATGAGGATGAGTTTTTGTTTGGTCTATAAGAAATAATATACATAACTCAGTTTCTTTCCACGCTTTTTATTGTACTCTATGTATAAATCTGATCTAGCAAACTTATTGGAAGTGAAATATCTGTCCCCATATTAGAAGTAGCCGTAAAATTCACAAATAATGCAACAGTTTGGTTTCCCAATGCACTGTGTCTTCTCTACCTGATGAATATTTGGCTTCATTTCATTGAAGACTCAGATGATGCTTTAATTCCCTCGTGTCATTAGTAAATGTACTGTTTCTATCTGAAGTTTATAGAATGGTCTTCTTTTCAATATATACTTCAATCTAACTATGACAGTCATCCACAAGTTTTTGTTCAACTGGGGTATTTCGTATGCATTAAAAAATCATGTTGTAACACTCCTCTCTTGTCTGCATAAGTGCAAAAAGAGCCCTCTATTCATTCTCTTGGAACAATGGCACACTTCCTTGCTACAGTATGAGCAATTGAGGTTTTTTTTGTCAATCTTAACTGAGGCATTTCGTATGCATTAAAAAATCATGTTGTAACACTCCTCTCTTGTCTGCATAAGTGCAAAAAGAGCCCTCTATTCATTCTCTTGGAACAATGGCACACTTCCTTGCTACAGTATGAGCAATTGAGGTTTTTTTTTTGTCAATCTTAAAAGTTTTAAAGTCATAAGGGTAATGTGTATCCCTTTTGAGAAATGCATATATGTCTCTCATTGTTTCAAAATGTTGATAATCCGTGGTAGGTTATAAGGCTTATTTCACCATCCTTTGTTAATGTTAATGATTTCATGCCATGTATACCTATTTCTTTTACCATGTTGGGTTATAATGCCAAAATACCTCATTGGCTTTGTATCATATCCAAATATTTTTTTTTATAAAAATGTCATAATTGCAACTTTACTCTTTGAATTCATGCAATATACAAGTTGGCAATGCTTCCATGATAATAGTGTTATAAATCTTTTTGACAAAATTACAAACCAATGATAAAGGACAATTTGTTTCATTATAAATCTGATAACACATAGTTGTATTGGGTCTTTGTTTTCACCCCATCTTTGTAAGTGAGACATCCAAAAAGGAAAAATATTATTCATCTACCATACTTACATTTTTCATCATCGCCTACCAATATGGCACCCCCTGATTTAGATGTAAATTTCATATTTCTTCTCTTGATACATAACAAGAAGTCTTTCCAAGTTTTGTTTTCACCATAGCATTGTTGTATGTGGATGCCTAGTATAGTTCCTTTTGGTGATAACATGTATGCTTAGATCTATTCACACTTACTCCACTCAAAGACATCACTCTGTTGTATCTCTTGTCTATAAAAAATATTTGATCCCATACTTCAAATGAAACCAAAGGGCCTTTCATAATTGATATTTCCTTCATAAAAAATTTTGGTCATTCATGTAAAAGTTTCAATTGGTTTGATTCTTTTTGCATGCATGAGAATAATTCCTATTACTATTTACCACTGTTTCTTTGACATGCACCATGGAAATTATGTAAACGTGATTTTTAGATCATATTTTGTTTTTTGTTTTTTTGACTTATGACTTGAAGCTCAGATTGCACATAGATGATTTTGGTTGCTACATACAATGAGATTTCATAGTAGAGGCTCACATGATAACAGGAGAGGCGATGGTAGGAGGGGGAATATGTCACGGAGGGAGAACAAAAACAAGAGAATAACATTCTCCATTCACTTCGATAAGGATTCTAAGGAGTTTAATCAACTCAATCATACTAGTCACCTCTACCTGGGGGGACCATGTCTCAACAACCTAATGAGATTATTTGTTCACTTACCAACATAGTTGTAGGAAAAATTCATCTACCTATAGCACCTGCACACTCCTCCTCAGAGGCCACTTCCTCACATTATGATACTAATTCTTCAGGGACATGTGAGAGGAGTGGGATCTCCTTTGAAGACATGCATTCAGAGATACAAGGAGAAGGAAGAGAAAAGTAAAGATAAGGAATATGAAACCAATTATATTAGGTGTTTGGGATTAACATGATATTACTTATTTACTTCATTGTCTATTTTATTTCATGTAGAATTTTATTTATGGCATACTTTACAAAAGGTTTTTCAACATACTTTATTTTTGGACAACATTTTGGACATATATGTATTTTGATGGTATATTCTGGGAGGCACGAGGAGCTTTTCACCAAATTATATGTGATGGGTGACATGATACTTTTATGCAGTTTTTCTATTGTGTTATGATATTATGAATGCACATATACATGTAGTTGTCACAAGGGTAAATTTGTGTTTATAAGATTTATGAGGCCCCACCTACTAAAGCTTATTTTAAAAATTAATTACAACTCCTTCAAAATATCTCTTCCCAAATAATAAAACATGTTTGAATTATATTAAATTAATGAATCAACTAATTACCAAGACATTTGGGTCCTCTAACTCTCCAAAGGGAGTACAAAACTGGATGAAGGAAATGGAAGAGGGGATGGAAAAAACAATGAGGAGAGTTATGCACTAGATTATAAAGCTATCATTTTGTCTCTGATTTATCTTTTTCTTGAGTACAAAGGGCTAATATTTTTGGTGAAAATAAAACTTTCAAGGAGTCACAAGGAGGAAAGAAAGCTCATCTCTCTCCTGAGTAATCTTCTTCAGGTTACCAATTATTTTCCTGCATTTCTTTATGCTAATAGAAGGTATGATATTTCATATCAATGCTAATTACCTAAACTTTTGTAAAGTATTTTGTTGATCTTATCATATCAGAGAGGTTCCATAAGGACTGCACATATTCTTGTACTTGATTATTGTCACTTCAATATCCATGTATGAGTCTTTTTATGTCTTTGGATTTTTCTAATTGAATTCTAGTAAAAAATTCTCGTAGGAATTGGCCAAAAAACAAGTTGTACTCACTCTTAGTTAATAAAACCATCTTTTTATATCCATCCTTCAATGCATATTTTTTTTGAAATTGTTACTTATATCTATCTTATGAACAACATATGCTAAAAAATTGCAATTGTATTTATGAGTTATGTGTTTCAGTATAATACAAACATGAGTAATCTTATGGATGACGAGGTATTTTCTTAAATTTGCTCATAAATTTATCAATTTTTTTGTTGTTCCTCTTCATATTTTACACTTAATGTTGTCATATATTTTGTTTACTATACATTCTCCACTCTTTCCTTGAATCTATATCCTATTTTTTCGTAAGTATTTTTTTGTAAATAAGTAGAAAATACAAAGGGCATAAGCATTGGATCTCATCCCATTATCTCACATCCCCTATCCCATATTTAAGGGTTTTTAAATGAAGCATAAAAAACTTCACTTGTTAAGATCTTTTGGTGATCATACTGGAGACCTCAATTCATGCATCCCTAGTTCTTTAATATTTACATCTATATGACCATTAAATGTCCTAATCAGTTAGATCTTCCAATCCAATTAAATGATCAAAGGAGTATTTCACACTCTTTATTAATTTTCATCCTTGACAATGCACATACTCTTGTTTAATTAGAGAAATCTTGGGTCGTCATAGCTCGATACATTCAACTACAAGAGAGAAGGGAAGCCACAAAAAGATATATTAAGAATCGTGCTAATCACAGATAACTAAATTAAAAGGGATCCCGACTTATTGAGAGCAGAAGAGGTTGTCCCTTCAGAGAAGTATGTTATATATACCTCTGAAATACTTGTTAAGGTTTTCCCCCTCACCCTACTCTACTTGACTGAGTCGACAAAGGTTAACTGAATATAAAAAAAATTGATTAGAGTAGGTGGTACTAGTTAAAAGTGCAATAGTTGTGACTTCACCAGGACTCACTCTAAACAAAAAGTATTTTCCATCAGGGTATCATCGACTGAAAGAACAGAAGATCTTTATAAAGAGAGGGGATAGAAATGTTTAAATTTGTACAAGTCCTCTTGTACTCCACCCTGCTTGTCTCAAGAATCCAAACACGATTTCATGGGAAGCTAATCCTACTAGTGTGTAAACAAGAAAACAAACAAACAAGCAAAGGACAAAATTAAAATGAAAGAAAAGAAAGTAAGCAAAGAAAAACATGAAATCAAAGAAAAAAAGAAAGAAAACACTACTCCTACTCCTAAGATAAATAGTGCATAGGCCTACTCATGTGAAGTGATAGTTCCAATGCAGCCACCGGTGCATTGGTTGGCCCATGTTGGTGAAGGTATGGTCGAAAAGAAAGATATTCAGGTAATCCAACAAGAAGGAAAGATAAAATAATGAATACCAACATGCTTGAAGTTTAAATGCATCCAAAAAAAATAAAATAGTAAAAGCGCAAGACGAAAACTCTGTGGGCGTTCCATGGAGAAGCATCACACTGTGTGTAGATGATGAACATGCACACTCTTTCGATCTTGACAAACGAGCAAACATGCAGAAAGAAGAAAACTTTCACTTAGCAACATGACTTGTTACTTATGACTCCTCCAATGCATGAGAAATAGGATCATGTGATTTTGGTGGAGGATGTGAGATCTGTGGATCAGACCGATATTCAATGCAAGAAGGAGAGTGATGAGGAGCCTGGGGTGTTTCAACAGATTTTTGACCAGGAGCAGAACTGACCTCAAGACAGTGAGAACCTTACATAACCATCAGATCAAGCTGAAGTGCCTCGACAACTTGAGGGGTTTCCACTTCATCAAAGGGTAGATCATTAAAGACCAGTGGCTTGTAAATATCAATAGCAAGTGAATCAACATCGTGATCGAATTAGTGAGTGAAGGGATCACAATAGCCATGATAAATAAATTCGAGATGTACATCAACATCCTCATGATCTAATGAATCATACAAAGGGGTTGATGAGAAATAAAAAATTTCACCCTCTGAAGTATTCAGAAAGAAAGATGTGTCCGCTCTGCAATCAAATGACAGACTGACATCCTCTGTGTTATGTGAATGATCGGAAGTAGAAACATCTAGGAATGAATTTCACAAGAGAAATTAGAAATGGTTGAATCACAAAATATGTTAGGAAAAAGCGGATGAGGTGTGAACTGAAGGAGGTCATCCTTCACCCCAAGTTCTTCTTCAGGTTCCCACACATACTCATAAAAAATTACAATGCAGGTTGGCTTCTCAACACCAACTTCGTCAACAACTTGATCCCCATGAACAATAGAGGTGGAGTCCAAAACGGGTGAACACAACATAGTACAATCCGGAGGATCAAAGGAACTAGAGGACATAGGTTGAGTAGACAAGACCTTGTGACAACCATTACGGTTGGAATCCAAATATTTGTAGATTTTCAATGCAGGTGGGGTGAAAGGATGTGACAGTTCAACATATGGGTTCATAACTTCTCCCACCTTGCCTTCGAAGCTAGATGTGTCTAATGAGAAGAGGATGTAGGGTCACTTGTGACAAAAACCTTGTCCCTCTTAGATTTGGGAGCTCTAACACCGAGGTATGTTGGGATGGGTTCGAATGATTCCAACTCATGTGGATTTTCAGATTTATGAAGAAGATATTGAAATATTTATTTGATAAATTTCCAATCAATTTCATCTTCAGGATTTGAAAAGTAAGATTACAGAAGCGATCCAAAAACTATGCAATAGATTCATCGGGTGCTTTCTGTAGTTCCAATTTTTTTTGTTGGGTTCTTTGCAGTCATAACAATAGAAAGCATAATTAACTCTTTGATCATGTGATCATAAGAGTGAATAGAGGCTGCAAGCAGTGTGCAACACCATTGGTCAACATTCCTGCCGAACATGTAAGTGAACAACCCATAGGCAATGTCGTCCAAAGGGACTTCATTCCTTTCACAAAGGCCTAAGAAAGTAACTTTGTGTCATAACAAGTCTGTTGCACCTTCACTGTTGTACTTGATATGTGACAAGTCATTTATGGCATCCTCTGACACTTCGAAGTCATGTGCATGTGAAAAACCTGTCGGAGTTGAGATTTTAATGTAAGTCATGGATGATGTGCAGAGATTCAAAACAAACTTTGAGGGCTCATCTTGTCATATGGACCTCCTTCTAGCACTATAAATATTGATGGTGTTGGACCCACCAACATGTCATGGGATCTCCCTCGTAAGAAGTCCCAACTAGACCTCTAAGCGTTTGGAGTAGGAATCCCAACAATGGGTAGTAAAGTAATGCCTTGAATGCGGTAGCGTGTAGAGGTAAGTGTGATAACTTTGTCGGAAGCAAGTGTGTGACCTTGTAATGAGTCAAGTGAGATACATGGGGGTTATAACACATGGAGGGGAAAAGGAAGTGTGTCCCTTAAAATCTTGTAATAGTACGCAACCTAAAAGGAACACATGAGCGGAATGACTACACAAGATAGAAAGCGGAATAATCCACAAACCAAAGTAACAGGTTAAACCAATAACACCTCTGCGACAAGATTCATACAATTGCATACAAAATAGTTCATACACCAATGTGTAAGTAAAATAACATACATTGCTAAAGCAAACATAATAGTCCAAATACAATAACAACATATGCATGCAAATGTGTTGGATTTGTTATATATTATTAAGTGAAAGTTCCATCCATACATACACCATTGACAACCACTAGCCCCAATAGTGGAACATTACAGTCAACACTGCCTGCTCCTCCAAAGAGATGTACTCACTCTACATTGCGGAGAAGCCAAAGCTCATCACAATACTCTCCAAGCCTTTTCTAAGCAATGCCTAGCCAAAATATTGGCTCCTATAAGCCTGTTCTACAAGTTATGAGGTTCTATTTATAACAAAGGGTGGGGTGACCCTTGACATTCCCCCTTGTGACTCTTCGCGTACCCTCATGACTCTTCAACTTATTTACCAAACTTATTACATTACATAGTGACTATTCACATTCCACTAGTGACACTTGGAATTTCACTTACAACCCAATTACAAATAATAGATATTTTCCACATGAACCCATGTGAGACAAAATATGCTAGAGGCAACCTAACAAGACAAAACACTATGACTTTGAGGTTTTGGGAAATACCAACTCCGCAACATCCACTTGATTCTTCTTCGTCATGTACTGATGCCAAACTTGGTACTATGCTGTGATTTCCCCAAACCGCTTGATGTTGTCTTGCTGAAAGCAAACTCTTGCCTCCATGGCATCTAGACATATGGTCTTGGAACCTGTGTCAGCCTCATCTTCAAGTATGCACAACATTATCCTAAGTGTGGCTAGACCACTGATGTATTTCTACATGTTATCTACGCTCAGCTCCAACTCATAACTGGTGGCCTTGCACATCAACTGCTCCATGTACATGTCAACCTCTAACTAGACTTGGTTATCGTGCTTAGATTTGGTGAGGGAACTTGAATCTTTTCACTCACTTCCTCAGCTACTGGTTGTTTCGGCTTATCAACCTGTATTGGCATTGTTTTCTCTATCATTGCGCCTTTCCTTTGTTCTTCTTCCCGTTTATTCTTCTCAGCTCCTGTTCTTCCTTTGACTCTTGTTTTTCTTGCTGCGATCTCAATTATGCTACTTGCATGCTTTGTTTTTGTCTCTTCCTTTGCTTTGTTGTCTGTGTCGTTTGCTTCCTTTTACCTCTGTTATCAAAGTTATCTACTTGAAGATTGAATCCTCTTTCACTCTGCATATTTTTTCTCCCTCTGTTATGTCAATAAATTCCTCTTTCCCTGATCTTGTATTGGATTGATGCCTTTTTCCAGTGCTATTGGTCTTGCTGCCATATTTGTTTTGAATCATTTTCTGTAACCAATTGGGAATTTGCATCTATTAGAAAGTAAACTAGTGCTTGCTCAAATTCTTCCCCAATACTGCTTTCAGTGGTCTTTCTTGAAGAAACTCTCATTGGTGCCATGGTACAATGATTGTTGGAGAGAAGTATTTCATGAGTGTGGTACTTGTGGGATAGAATAGATACTCATCACAAGCAAACATTAGCTCTTACAAATCCAACTTCACAGCATGACCAAGCAGAAATCAGGCCATATGATGAGAGGGATTACGAAATTTTAACTAAAAGGAGTCACTAACTGACTGTGGAAACTGTGCACAACACATTCCTAGTAGTCAGTGTGGAAGCTTGATGAATGAAACTACAGAATGTGCAGTTCAGTCTGGGACAGGGCTCAGTGGCCAAGCTGGGAGGATTGGCTCCTGGAACTATGCAGTGCATAGTTGGAGCTAGAATAGGATAGACTCTGCACAATTCTAGAAGCCAAGGCAAAGGCCTTGAGCTCCCAGATTGCACAGTGCAAGCAGTGAGATGTGAGATCTGGGCAAGGGGAGCCCAAATCTGCCCATGGGGAGTGTGCAAACAAGAAAATATGAAGGATGGTGTGATGTTGAGTGCAGATATGACTAAGAGTAGATGTATGTGTGTGAAACAAATGCAACAATTGATTAAACTAAAGGAACACGAAGCAGGTGAAGAGAGTTTCTGCAACGGCGATTGTTGGTGCAAAATGAGAAAACTCATGCGATGCTTGGGGAAGGAAATGTATAACTTGAAACAACACTTCTACAAACTAAAATAAGTTAAAATGCTAGTGTCTATTCAAATAAATGAGTGAAACAACACTCTCACAAGCTAAATAGACAAAACTGACAAAAAAAGCAGCAAAAGGTGATAAAAGAAAAACTCACCTCGAAAAGGATGAAGCTAGATCTTGATGATTGAATGTATACGTGATCTCTAGAGGCATCCATTAGATATAGTTGATAGAAAATGAAGTTCATGACGTGTATGTTTGAGATCAAGGACAACAATGACACTTGGAAGAAACTTATAAAGATGGCAATGTGTCACCTTCGGGAAACTAATGAAAGATCCCTACTTCCCAGGGATTCTTTTCCTCTTAGATTCTTGATTTTTTGGGAGCATTGCCATGCATTGCCTAGAAATATTGCATAGTCTTGAGAAGGACCAGGAAACTATCTGGTTGATGCATTGAGCAGTTTCTGAGCACAGTAGGTTCTTCACAATTTTTGGGTTGAGTGGCTCTGGGATACCTCTCAGGCTCTGCGTAATTTCCCAACTGAAGGCCGGCTGTCAATTGGATCTACGCAATTATTAATTCTTGTCGAATGCCTTCTGATGCAAAAAAGTTATTGAATTCACTTGACACATATTCTCCACCATTATCTCTTTTGAGAGCTTTAACTTTCTTGCCATTATCTTTCTCGACAAGTGCTTTAAATTCATAAAATTTAGTGAATTTATTACCTTTGTTTTGCATGAAGAAAATCTAACACTTACAAGAAAATTCATCAACAAATATTACATAATACCTGTGCTTGTCCATGGAAGCTGATGAGAACAGTCCACACACATATGAGAGAACTTTATCAAGGATCAGACTATCTTTATCATGAAAGGAAGCTTTGGTGTACTTCCCCAATGTACACCCTTTACATGTGTCTCTTTGTTTTAGTGTGCACTTGGGAAGTCCTGTAGAAATTTTCTGCATGATATTCAAAGCTCAGTGGTGCAAGTGACCCAATATTCTATGCCATAACTCACTAATGTCTCGCCTTTGCACCTTCTCTGATTTTGTGCTAAAAGCATCACAGTATTCTACATCTAATTTGTAGAGGTTCTTCACTTGAACCTCGATCCCCTTCACCTATCATGAGGATATGTGACGAAGGAAATAATTTCCCTTACTAAATATCACATCGTAGCCATAGTCCTTCAATATGGAAACTAAAACCAAATTCTTCTTCAAACCTAGAACATACATGACATCTTTTAATGTGAGAGGAGAACCAAACTCCCTTTTAAAGGAAACAATATCGATGTTGGTCGCGCTATACCTCCCATCATCTCCCATATCGATGTGCATCTAGATGTCCTTCTCCTCCAAGTCACTAAAGAACTCTTTGTTTCCAGTTATATGGAATGAGGCTCCACTATCTAAGTACCACACAACCCATCATTGATGTTAGCATGCGAATGATGAGGGTGAAATCTAGTTTGAATTGTGAAGCAAGAGCTTCACCTTCTGCTCCTCATGAGGGCTTCTTACCGACCTTCTTGGGGCAGACACTTTGTAGCATAGTGTCCCATCTCATGATAGTGAAAACATTTGATCTTTGACATGTCCTTCTTCTTGCCGCCTTAATTGTAATATGATTTAGAATGGGATGACTTCCCCTTCCTTTTCTTTGCATTTCCAGCTAAGGCACAATTCTCCTCATCATCATGCTTGGATGAAGATCCATCTATGGTGTTCCAATGAATCTCTTCTTGTACCATGTCAGACCACAATCACTCCCACTCTGGCAGCTTCTTCCTCCCATTAACTGAGTCTTGGTAGTTGTGCCAACTTTTGGGAATTCCTATAAGTGCTAGTCTCACCATATCGTCTTTAGCAATCGTAACACTGACAATTCCAAGCTCATCTCGACATTGGGTGAAATTGGTCAAGTACTTTAGTATTGTGTCATCCTTCACAATCTTAATATTTATAAGCTTGTCCTTAAGTGCCAGCGTCCTGTGGTCACAACTGTTTTGAAACGGGTCCATCAAGGCCTTCCACATTACAAACGGATTTTCCTTATAGTCGAGGTCCCAGACAATATGATATCGAACTCCTTCTAGGATAATCCTTCTCGCCAATGCCACACACATTATCCACTCTGCCAAATCCTAAGCATCAACTGACTTAGGAATGCATTGGTCTATAAATTCCTTAAGCTCATTGTCTTTTAACACTACTTCCATCCTATCCTTCCAAGCAATATAGTTCGAACTACCCTCAAGGGCATATTTGAGTCTCAATCCGTAGAGTGACATCCTGCTGGCTCTAAAGTATGATACTGCAAATTCAATTTCTCTTGCAAAAGACAAACTCATATTCTCCTCTTTTATAGTGATTCTAACTCTGATACCATGTAGAAATTCCTTCTAGGTTCAAACTACAAATTTTAATATGCTAAAACAATTGACTTGAATCTACTCTACTCATCAGTGGAAACAATAAACCATCGATGAAATCACAAAACATAAAAGAGAAAGAATTCAATCACACATAACACAATTATTTTATGAGGAAAGCCACAACTAAAAACCCTTGCTATCTATATATTGCATTAATCAGAAAATATGAGAACATTAAAATTCTTTTCTCAAGCTCAAGCAATCTTTGCACTATCTCAATCTATCTCACTGCTTCAAAAACAAGCTCCAGCCAATACTTAGCCAAATTTGATGTTGTCCAAGCTCATATTCCTTTGCACAATTTCCTAGGGAATTATCCCATATTTAATTGGGAAATTCCTCATCCATAACTGCGCAACCCATCATAGGCCTTCCTCTGATTACATGCACCATCATTTTAATTTAGATGATTTTACAACTGATAGTACACTGTCCATGGACTCTAACATCAACTAGGTATTTTTATGATCTGACATGCATGAGTTAATTATGAGTGAATATTCAGTTTACTAGTTGAGTAGTGGTAGTTACACCCCATTACTGAAGGTTACACCCACTACTGGATCTCCCACTAATTCCTCCATTAGTTGGAAGTAGTTTAACTCAATTTAACTTCGTTAAACTGAATTAAATAATTACAACTCAAAATAACTCAACCTGGGACCCTAAAATTTAGGAAGCACTCTACAGGATTCTAGACAGACTCCCAACTCGGATTCTGAGCTAACTAAGTCAAATTAACTTAGTTAATTATTACAAGTTGCTATGAGAATTAGAATTAGAATTTAATTCCTATTTCAATTCAAAGACAAAATTAAATTAGGATTTTCTTGTTGCATTTTTCAACAAAACTAAGATTGATTATATGAAAATTTTAATGATTTATATTTGTTTTATAAGTAAATAAATTTTAGGATTTTTTTCCTGAGAACTTTCAAATTGTTGCTACAATAAGAGTTAAAAAATAGAATGTGAAATTGTTAATAGTGACATTCTTGTTCAATAACAACAACAAAATTTCTCCAGAGCCTTCAAAAAGACTACTAAGATCTTAATACCTTTCAATTAACGCAAACTAAGCATTAGAGATAGGGTAATTATAATAGCTTTAGTTTGAAGCATCATCATAGGGAGGATTCAAGTCTTGTGGGCAACACATGGTGAGACAAGACAGGTGAATTGGAGAGGACCATTTGAATTGAAACCGACCTATAGAAAATTGAAAATCATTCATTTTTTGACGGAAAGATGCTACTTCATCTTCCAAACCTGCAATTTGACTTTATGCTCAACCAGTAACTCTACAACAACATTCAATGTGAGAACAATTTCGTTGTGATGAAGTTAGAGATAAAGAAATTACCAAATTTTATCCACACTTAAGGAGGAGAATAACCAAATTTTGGATTTCCCATACTAATAGATGAAGCGAAGATTAAGGGAGGACCTTGCTATGACAGAAGAAAAATAGAGTTTCCCTACTAATATGACTTTTCTTCACCCTTGATAGTGGGTTTTTTGTGGTCCAACTCTGACCCAAGAGAACAAAAAACCAAATAGAAACTTTGAAGACCATGAAATTCATAATCCCAAGGGAAAAATGTTGAAAAATAAAAGAATGAAACACATAGACACAAATATCACCACCATCTAGCCTCAGTGAAGGAGGAATGTAGACAGAGATAGGGATGATGAATGGAAATCCAATTACCCAAGTTACTATCATGAAAACAGGGGTAGTGGGGTTGGAGAGAATTACCAATTCAAATCTAAAATAAACCAACCCAAAATAGAAACAACCTCCACCAAAAAACCAATTATTTAGAGAAACCCCAACACTTTCATCGAGGGAATGCTTTGCAAACCCGACACGCTTCCATAGCTCCTAAAATGACTTCACTTTTGTGATGAAATAAAAGTGATGAAATACGGGCCATACCTTAATTAACAAGCTTAGAGAGGAAAAATAGGCACAAAGATATATGAATAAGATTTGGGAGGGGAGGCATTCATCTCCTAGTATGTAGCAGATGAATACAGATCCACAATATCCTTACAATGTAGAGCACCTTTAAATTAAGAACCTAGAAATGAAAAAACATACATAAGCCATAAATGGAAGCAACCATACATGGTATTGAGTATTTAATAACCATTTAAGCTAATAAATCCATAAAGGGATTCTGCAACACTGAATCATCTTGTGATGCCAAAAATTCCATCACCCACCATTTATCATGAAGCTTAGATGTCACCTCATGTGACTTAAGATCGGTTTAATCATCCGAGAGATGAAAAACTCATGCCAAACAACAATTAGGGCCTATAGATCACTTTCACACTAGGGAAGTCCAGTCTCCCACTCAATCGCATTCAATACCACATTAAATATTTTTTCGTCACCCTTACAATGAACCATAACTAGTTCCTCCATGTGTAGATGGTTATGGAACCAGGGAAGAACTGAGTAATTATAACCCATCATGGGGAGCACATGTATGCAAGTAGTGTTCACTCCTCCAATGCCTATTTTTTTACTTTTTTTTTTCTTTGTTGGGAAATCCAACCTCCAAAATGCCCTTTTGTAGATAGGGGAACAATCACGGGATAGGATAATATGAGATTTGATCAATTATTAAATACAGTCCCCCTATTAATCTAATTGATTTATTTTCCATTGCATCTACCTTGATGTTATTGTACCTCAATGCATGAAAACCTTGATACCTTGAGAAACTAGAAAGTGGAGTTTTAATTAGGCTGCAAATTGAATTAAGGAGACAATCCTCCTTGATTAGTTCCATTTTGAAGGTGGCATATAATGATTTTGGAGCCCTAAACTATTATGATCATTTGTATGTTATTTTTTTAGGCTAGAGAAAGCCCCTGAAAGGTTCATATGCTTTCAATTTATTATTAGAAACCTACCCCAAACTCCAAGCAAAAATAGTTTCAATTTGTTCTCCTCAGTGTGAAGTAATCCCCACCTCACTTGCCAACCCCATAAATTTTGCTAAATTCTATCAAGTATAAAATGTATCAATTTTTCTAATTTAAAAATTTAAATTTGTAATTTTTTTATATAGTTTTTAGATAAGTAAGGAGATTTTTTTAAGCAAATTAATTTTATTCTCTAGAATATGAGTTAATAGTTTGAATAAACATTATGGAAAATTAAAGAAATGCTGAAACATGGCTTGCAAAAGTTATTATGATGAAATATTTAGTTTTAAAGTGGCAATCAATATTAAGTAAAAGGAAAGCATGCTAAATTTCTTGAGGAACAACAAGATGAGGAAAAAACTAAAACAACCATGGATTTGATCTTTAAATTTCCATGGATATTCCATTGGGTCGTTCGTCACAACATATTTGATAAAATTATATCTAAAATATGGTATTATACACTATTACAATTTGTATTTCTTTTTAGATTTCTAGATATGTAGAATATTGTTAATAGTGCATGTGTGTGAACTAAAATTATGAAGAAAATAGAGAACGATGAAATAAAAGCTCACAAACACATTTGACACACGCTATACCTTGGGAACCCATTTTGGGAGAAGAACCTAGCTAGAAGGTGAGGATGCTCCACTCTCTTTCTATGAATGGAAATATGGTTGCAATTACAAAGAAGTATGGTCTTTGGCCCATGGCTACTATAGTGCACAATCCTCTCTGTGTGCTCTATTTCCTATGCATCTCGACTATTTTTTCTTAGCTATGGAACAAATGAACACGAAATAATGGAATCCCTTTCCTCCCAGTGACCCAGTTATAACATAACCCAATATCCTACTAGTGGTTAGGTCTGACTACCTCAACTCTTAATTGTAGTTACAATATAAACTCTTCTAGAATATTGTACACCCTAATCACGTGGCTAGCCCATTTTCCATGAATTATGGGGGTTGACATGGAATCCTCTCGAATTATGTCCATGAAAACAAGACGGTCAACTTTTGGGTGGCATAACGTTTACATACAAACTCTGATTGATGTGATTCTTACATCGATGGAAAGGTATTTGTGTTTAGAATAGGAAAGAAAAGATGTGGCACTAAAGCATAAATTTTTTACCCCCAAAAAATGTCGTTTAATGCCACAAAACATTCCTAAAAGGTTTCAGACCAAAATTTTCCAAGCTGGGTCCCACTGGTAAAAATTATCCTGAGAGCTGATTCATCCACCTTTTCCACTTTTATTTTTTTTGTAAGCTTGGCAGGAATACATCTTCATCATGTTCAATATATCACCCCTATCGGGGTGGGGAATTGAATTGGCGACTTCACATCAAGGAGTGCCTTAACAGAGCACCCAATCACCATCTATCCAAGACCCCATGGACTCCATCTTTTCCACTTTGAAAACATTGAGATGGATGAAAAAAAATATAATGATCCAATCTGGATCACACCTCCCCATTTTGGGAGGCTTTTGCCTCTAGAATCTTCTATTGAACGAGGTAAGGAAATGTTTCCTCCACCTTCTCTCTGGTGTACCATTTAGCTTTTCCTGGAAGTTGTCCTTTCAACCCAATCTACCAAAGGTCATGTTGCCCATGTCTTTTAGTTCAATACCTTGTCTGTAAAAATGTATTTTCTATAAACTATGTCTAAGCATGTGGTGCCAAATCATCCATAAAAGGTAGGACCTACTCCTCTTCTTGATCTAGCATGGAAGGATCATAGATTTTTAGATTATCTACATTCACAAATGAGTATATGTCCATATATGGTGGTAAATTGAGTCGATAGGAATTATCACCCACCTTTTCTAATATCTTGAAGGGACCATACCTAAGAGCCTTGATTTTCTTACTAGGCCCTTGTAGCCTCTCCTTGTTCCACTCTAACCATACTCTGTCTTCCATGAACGATTTCTTTGTTTTTTGTTGATCATGCTTGGCCTTATATTTGTCCTCTAACCTTTGTAGTGCCTTTTGTACCTATAGAGGGATCTACATGGTCTTCTCTATAGATTCCCCCCCCCCCCCCCCCCCCCCCTCAAGGCATCTCTTGTAAGCTATTCCCTCACTCATCATTTGTTTCCATATGAAATATCTAAAGGTGAAGGCAACAAATATCCAAAACAAGTTTCAAATGGGGACTTTGTTATAGAAATGTGGATTGTTCTGTTGTAATAATGTTGTATATATACTACATTTTCATCCTAGGTCTTCAGATGCCTCTGGTTGTATCCCCTCAGAAGTTGAACCAAATTCAAGTTGACTACTTATATCTGCCCATCCATCTGTGGATGGAATGTTGTAGTTCTCTTCAAATTCATGTCCATGTTCTCCCATAATGTAGTCCAGAATGCACTAATAAATCTTGTATCCCTATTTGAAATGATACTCTTTAGTATCCCAAGGGCACCTAGACCTATCCAAAGAACAAGTTCGTTGTATCTTTCCCACTGATGGTTTTTTTATAGGGCATCAGAACACACATCTTCTTGAACCTGTCAACAACCATGAATAGGTTTTCATGTCCCTTCCTATTTGTTGAAAAACCTCCCACAAATTCCATGGAAATGCTTTCCCAAGGACGAGTGGGTATAGGTAAGGGATGATATAGTCCTTGTTTCCTATTACTAGGATTTCTATTACAATAAATCATGCATCCTCTTATGAACCTAGCTACCTTTTGATGCATCTTAGTCGAATACACATGTCTTTGCAAGTTGGCCATGACCTTCCCTACACTAAAGTTCCCTATAACCTTGGAGGTGTGAGCCTCTCTAATTCATTGGAACCACTCACCTTTAGGAACACATATCTTATCTACCATGTAGAGTAGCTAATCCTAGATATTGTAGTTAATGTTGTTGTCACCATTGTGCACATGACTCTGACTCTGCGGCTGTTGAAACACATCATTGAAGTCCTCATCCTTTGAATATGCCTCTTTATATGCATCATGGGTGAATGGTTTCATGTGCATAAGAGTCCCCAAAGTTGTTATATTTTATGTGGGCGGGCTTGAAAGTATGTCGAACAACTTGTTTGCATTGCCCTTCTTATACTTGATCACCAAATGAAACTGTTATAGAAACCCCATCCACTTGTAATACCTGGTTTGTTGTAGCTTACTCTAGGTCTGCATGTATTGTAGTCGCTAGTGATATGTGTTGATTATTGTCCCCTTTCCCATCAGATAGTGCTTCCACTTCTTCAGATCCTGCACCAGAGCATATATCTCCTTATCATAGGTTGGGTAATTAAGAAATTCCCCATGAAATACTTCATAATGGTAGCATACATGCCTTCCTCCCTGCATTAAGACCACTCACATAGCATACCCAACCACATCTATCTTGAATTCAAAGGGATACTGCAAATTTGGTATTTCTAGAATTGGTGCTTGACTGTCCTTCTTCTTTAGTACCTCAAATGCCCTTTTCTAATCCTTTCCCCACTAGAAACTCTTGCCACTTGCTATTGTGGCGTCGAGCAGTTTTCTTACCATTGAAAATGAGGCTATGAATTTCCTTAGGGATTGTGCTACCCCAATGAAACTCCTGACCTTGGAAACATTAGTAGGCACTGACCATTTCATAATGGCCTCCATCTTGGAAAGATCTATCTTCAACCCTCCTCCACCTATCACATATCCTAGATATACCAAATATTACTATGCAAAATCACACTTGTTGATATTTGCTAGTAGTTGGTGCTTCTTTAATGTCTCGAATACCTACGTTAGATGTGATCCTCCCAGGTAGCAATATATACCAATATATCATCCAAATAGACAATAACAAATGAATATATAAAAGGGTGTAGTACTCATTCATTAATCTCATAAACGTAGCTGGTGCATTGCATAAGCGAAATGGCATGAATAACCACTCATACAAATATTGCATGGTTTTGAAGGCAGTCTTCTAGGAATCTTCTTCTTTGACTCAATCCCAGAGATATCCAGACTTTAAGTCTATCCCGATGAAGTATTTTTCTTGTTGCAACTGATCTAGAAGACCATCTATCCTAGGCAAGGTGTACTTATTCTTGAGGGTTATTTTTTCAACATGTTGTAATCTGTACACATCTACCAAACCCATCCTTCTTTGGTACAATGGTGATGGGTTACCCACATGGTGATGTACTCAATCGAATGAATCCCTTTGGCACTAGGGATTCTTGAAATAGCTATATCTCATGCTCCACTTCCCTCTGAGGTGGTAACCATTTAGGTTCCTAGAACATATCCTGCTATGCTTGTGCCAACTCATCCAGTTGTTGTTTTTGTTTCTTAGTACACCCCTCCAAGGATGCCTTGCCTCTTACTAACTCTTCTACAGACTGATTTTCTTTTAAAAGAATAAAACATGCTTCTTGTTGGAACTGATCAATTCCTTGGCTTGGTTGGAACTTACCAGCAAAATTTTCAATTTTCCTTTGTGCACATTGATGGTGAATGATTTTCCATCCTTGACGAGCTAGTATTGGTTCCTCTCAGTATGAATATTGCTTCTTGCATGTACATGTACGAACTTCCAAACATGACTCCACATACAACAAGGGGAACCAAATCTAGTTCTACTTCATCGATAAAATCAACACTGATGGCAAATCCAATCTTGCATCCTTATTTACCCATCCTAGTGGATATGGGCTCCAATGATCAAGAAATTCTAATCCCAATTTCTTGGTCAATTACTCTACGACAATGAGATTCACCTATGATCTCAAGTCAAATAGAGAATCAATCTTGGTTTTCTTGACCTATATCTTTATATGGAAGAGTTTGGTAATTTCTTTCTCTTTGTTATGAAACCGACTCACAAAAAGATAGAAAAGATAGATAAACGCCTTAAAAATATGCCTCTTCGAGGGGGAAACCTCCTTTACATTACAAAAATGAACAATTATTCGATGATACAAATGACAAGACCTTCTTTCTATATATAGGAGTCTAAGGGGTCATAATATAATCAAAGTCGACATAACAATAATAATGTAAGGGCACAATAATAACAATAGTGGGCTTCTATGGGGCACAATAGTAACAATATGGAGACTACATGGGTACAAAAATATAGCAAGGGAGTTGTACTAATAACAATAAGGAGTTACACTAGTAGTATAGGGGCCTACCATGCCCCTCTCCTTGAAAAAGTGTTGTCCTCAACGCTTGAGTAGTTCTTGATGCTTTTGTATAAAATTCTTGTCCTCCCATGTGAAATATTCAGTGGGTAAGTTCTTCCACTTGATGAGATACACTGAAATTGATCGATTTTGTGGTTGTGGGGTTCTTGTTTCTGTGACTAGTCTAGGTTCCAATATGATTTTTCCTTCCTCTTCAAGTTCTAGCAATATTGTTTGAATTCGGATCTTCTGCAACTTTTGAATGAGTTTCCACACTTCTTCGTCGTTCTTCCATTCATCCCTTGCTTCGTTTATCCAATCTAGTTGGATAATAGAAATAGCACAAAAAAATGCTTCCACATCCTCATCCTCTCTTGAGAGTGCATCTGCAACAAAAAATTTCTTCCATTTTCTGTAGATGATGTCAAAGTCATAACCCAATAGATGATGTCAAAGTCATAACCCAACATATTTGTGACCCATTTTTTCTGTTCTTCTGAAGATAATATTTGTTCTAAAAAATAATTAAGACTATCATGATCCATTTTTACCTTGAAGTGTCTTCCCATTGGGTAATGTCGACATTTCTTAAGTGCATGTAGTATTGCCAACATTTCCTTCTGATAAATAGCTTGCTTGAGATGTAGCTGTAAAAATACCCAATCACCTACATCAAAACTTTTTTCACTACGATGTTGATCTACCTGTTGTTTCATTTGATTCTGCACCAAAGTGGCATTATCCTTTA